>JAYMFT010122679.1:0-27299 GCA_038088735.1 Panulirus argus | reverse complement strand
ATCCCTGTGTGGTTGACGTCAGTACCAGGGAAGTTGCCAAGAATGGGGTGGATGAGGCGGTCTGCTGCCATGTGCTGCCATGCCAGCAACGTCTGGCCCCCCTCTCCCCCCATGCACCCATCCCCATCCCTCCCTATCTCCCCCAGTATTCTCCCCCGACCCAGCCTTCTCCCCTCCACCTTGCCAACCCTAACCACATGCCGTGTTCTCTCCCCTCCTCTCATATACCAAACCAGGAGTCCTCCATTATCCGTTTTCCTCACTATCATCAGTCAGGCCATTCCCTGTTTTCTCCTTCCCACACTACCCCTTCACACCCAACACCGTATTCCCATCCTCCCTATCCTCACATGATCCATGCAACAGAAAACGGGAAGAGGTAACATTGCCCTCACTTCTTGTTTACATCTGGGATCACTTGCGGCTTAGGGCCTGCAACAGTGAGGTCGGCAGCCCGCTGCTCCAGCCACCGTTACTCTTGATGTGTGAAATGAAAGAAACAGATATTCCGTCTGAGTGATTCTACAGCAAGGTTGCGTAAATATCGATGTCGGTACGAGCCATAGCTTTGGATGTTAGCTGAATACCAGGAGCACTGCAGAGACAAGCAAGCAAGCTTTCCTCAGAGATCGTACGTCGAGGTGCCTCCAGATCGTTATAAGGTAAGGATTATTGCATCAGTTTTGCCACAATTTACGGCAGGACTTCTGACATCCGTCAGCTTCTAATTACGACACCAAAAACTAAATGTCTAAATGTTTGTTTAAATATCAAAATTTGTTACCGACAATAACATTAATGTATTTATTAATTCTTTTCAGTTACATGATTCATGATTAAATTCATCACAGTCATGTGGACTAATGAGCTTTAATCAATCATTGCCCCAAAATTTTAGTTATTTCACAATTCAAACACCCACAGATGCTGACGTGGCCAAAAACATACTGGAATCGACATTTATTTTCAAATGTCTTTTAACATGATTTTGTATTGTGATCTGTTCTCGTTACAGTGAGGATATTTCAGATGATTTCAAAAGGCTCTTCTAGTCTACTAATAGAGGGGAAAAAAATTTTCATAATCAGGTATCGCACGTATATGTATATATAATCAATCTCTATTCCAATCGACTAGGTCACATGTATAGCTCCGCCTCATCTGTTACGTCTCAAAACTCTGCTGCCATCTACTACGTCAACGGAAAGACACTGCCTCCGTCCGTTACATTACACACAAAGTTACACGACATCTACTTTCGTCACACTCGTAGCGCCGCTTCCGTTCGTTACGTTACACATAAAACTCCGTCCCATCTACAACGTCACACATAAAGTCTCGCCTCCACCCTCTACGTCACTCATAGGCCCCCACCCCCACAACCCCCAACCCTCTGCGTCACAAGCAAGACCCAGCCCCATCCACGTTGTTAAACATAAAGCTGCTCCTACCTACCGTGTCACACAGAAAACTCTGCCCTCTATCCGCTACGTCATACTGCAACTCTGCCTCCGCTCGCTACGTCAGAAATGAAGCTGTCCAGCCTTGTTCACAACATATCCGCCTCGCGTTAAGTCCATCATGAGAGGTATATACCCCACATGGCCTCGCATGACCTCTTGCCGTCTACGCTAGAACGAAAACTGAACCTCATATTTTTACCTCTAGTAACAGCGAGACATCAAAGCTTCGCTTGTTCAGTTCCAGGTCTGAAAATTGTGGTAAACTTCAGCTCGGTACCATTCCTAATCTGTAATGGCAATAATACTTCCAACGAATATGATGTCAAAGATTTTATGATCATATTCGTCGCCTGGAATTTGCTCCGCTATGATCGTATCAACCACATTTTTTTTTCTTCTTACCGGAGTCAGACCTCGGGCGTGGGCTGCAGAGGGTCATAGACCTTTCATGCTCCGGCTGACAACCACACGTTACTCTCCCACACTAATTCGCACATCTACAGGATGCATCGGTATCCTCCCACACTATACTCCCGACCACATTATGGTTTCACCCTCAGCATGGACCCATCCGCATTATGGCCCTACCCACACTATGTCCCTACCAACATTATGGCTCCAGCAGCACTATGGCCTCACCTTAACAGTGTGCCCACCCACACCATGCTTCGACCCACACTATGAACCCACTCCCATCGCGGCCCCATCCACGTTATAGGCCCATCCTCAGTATTCCTCTTCTCATGATGTCCTGCACCCTTGGTGAATCTTCCTATCCATTCAAAGGTCCATAACTCAGCATGAAATGGTGGTAGGCATATCGAAGCTCACCTGAAAATCAACATAGACTGAAAGAGTCTTTTTTAATCCCTATCTAATCACATGATTAGAAAGAAGCTTTCTAAATTCTTAGATCTGAATTTACTATAAAGATATTTTGATGTTCATTTCCATAAGCATCAGAACTTTGGCAAAACATTTTAAAGAATTATGGATGGAACATGCGATTTTATTTCTGGTTCAGAAACCACTGGATGGTTGTTGCATCCACTGTGAACTGATCCCCACGGCAAAAGACCTGTGACGTCAGAGAGAGAGAGAGAGAGAGAGAGCTATACCGCAAGTTGCTAATTCAGTTCATGGTCAATATGACGATGCCAGCGTGTTGTTGACCTTGGTAGTTGAGGATGGTGGCATCCGTGTTGGCTCTCATGACTGAGGATGATGGTGACATTGATGATAATAGTGATGAAGATGGGCGTACCGGCATTACTGATGATGATCATGATGATAACGGGGATGTTGTACTTCCTTGCTACTTTTGCTACCATTGATGTGTCATGTATCTATAGAAACCTTTTCCTGACGGGATGAATAATGTCAGTGATATAAAATGAAAACGCACTTACACACGCAGGCACGGAGAAGCGCACACACTCCTCTCTGAAGACATGTAACCTCAGTGACCTAAAATAAACACAAGAAGTTGCCATATGCCGTTGTAACCAGCAACGCCAGCAGCCATGAAGACTGACAGCATGCAGACGCAACAAGGAGAAGGGGGACGGAGAGGTATCTCACTCATTGCGCAACAACGTGCGTACAAATGTGCAGAAGATGCTAGATAAAGATCTCCTTTGAGAATTGGAAACTGCAGGGACTACACAAGTGCTTCAGGTGAACACAGACAGACTTAGAGTACGAAGAACTCACATGGGAGTTGCATGTGACCTCGTCTTGAACAGAGGTCTGCTGTCTCAAAGAGGGAAGCAATTTGAGGCATGCAACATGACGTCTACCACAGTAAGAATATATTTACCAGACGATGAGCCAGCCAAGGGACTGCAGACGTCCTCCATATGAGCACAGACAGACTTACTGAACATACAAGGTCTTCAGGTATAGAGAGATGACATCATGACGGTAAACAACCGACCTTGTGGGGAGAGGTGGGACTCAGCATTGTGTACTGATCAATCGCAAACATCGTCATAATGTCTCTATTGATTCTTTCAATGCTCTGTGGAATACGTAGACTTCTTCATAATACCTAAAGCTGATGCCTGCATGTGCAATGAAAGTGTAGGTATTTGAAAACATTTTGCATATGAAACAATTTTTACTTAAAAAACTTTTAGTAGTTAGTTTCTCGTGACGGACTGGCAGTCTTGATTAACCTCACTGGCGTCTTCAAACTTTATACTCCCTCTTGAGAGCGTTCATCCGGCCTCTGACACAGACGGACCCGGAAGGGATGAGGAACAGAAACGTAAATTATCGCGCTATATGGAGGAACAAGCAACGGACGTAGTATATTGATCATCCAGCGGGCGGGAGCCGGTGCTGGTTGCTCTCGCTGGCCCCAGGCCTGTTCTGTGTGACCCCGCACCTGGCCTCAGTAATTCGCAGAACGTGGAGTCTGTCTTCGGTGTTCACGAATGGAAACCAAAACATCGATACGTAGTGGAGAAACGAGAGCCGAGGAGCCGGTGTGTGAGCGTGTCTTGTTGGGGAGGGACCCCGTGGACTGGGGGGAGCTGACACACAACAAGGCAGACGTGCTCCAGTCAGCTGATTGACAGGCGGGCTCCACATGGGAGGAGCCCGACGTGAACGATGACGAGCCACTGAGGATGGAGTGATCCACAACTTAAGTGGAGTGATGTGAACAAGTGGCTTGGCACTAGGTGGATGAAATTTACCAGCGTTGAATAAATACAGGGATTCATAGATATGAAATGTGGTGGCATTGAGGAAAACAATGCTGACAGTGAAGTTCATTATGCATTGTAAGGACTCCTCCTCAGGTGAAAGACCTTAAAGTGAGATTAACCCGAATGGTGGTACACAGGATGAATTAGACAAAGGAGACACTAAGAAACCATTGAGTGGCGGCTAGGCTCCCACCTGATCCCAAGACTATGTGCTACGGGGGAGAGAGACGCCAATGACCTGACACTCCCCTCGCGACTAGGTAAGAATAGGTTTGATTACCTTCTTTTCCCTGGGACCTGTAAGTTGAGGTCCTCTCAGGTAGTGCCTTACTAACCCTCAGCTTCGTGTGGTATTCTATTGACTTTTCCCAACACTTCAGAAGCAGTGTTCCATACTCAGAATCCTCTTCAACCATTCCTCTTGTGTACTGTTTCTGCTCACTCTGTCAGGGTTAATGAAGAAGCTTTATTCAATTCCCTTATGACGTCAGTGAATTCATTGACACTTGCTGGCAGTAAGAATTAAAAGTATTTTAAAGTAATCAGGAGCTACCGTAGAAAGTAACCAGAAAGTGGGTGGTATATATGGGGGCGTAAGAAACTGTTGAGTTAGTAAAATGCTGGCGGGGAAATACAGAATAGAAATATTGTTCTCTAAGGAACTGTCTAAGGTTTGGTGATGTGCAGCACGTGTTACCATAGCCAGAAGATATTGGATTGTACAGCTGCTTATTTCGGCTTTAGTTCTGTCAACTGCCAGGGTCATTAAGGCCGCCAGCGTCATTTTATTACCACCAATCGAAATAACATGAACACCTTCAGGAGTTCAAGATCAATCTAAGACCAGACGCTCTCTCACTGTATATATGGGCCTTGTACTGTGTGGCTTGCACAGGATGACAAAAGAGGAAATATTAATTTTCTGTACGACACTCTTTCCGGGAGGGTACGATACGGGTACAGGCTTGAGTCAGCTATTAGGAATCGGAGTGTGAGGTAGCACAGTGAACAGTTAAGAAATCTTCCACCTGAGTATCACATTTCTGTACGTGACTGTTAAGTACATTTGTAGGGCCTTATCATACACACACACACACTATATATATATATATATATATATATATATATATGATCTATTCAAGGAAATTCCTGTATGACCCTTAAATTTCCCTGCGCCAGTCGGATTCGACTGAGGGCGTCCTCCTGGGACAGTGGAATTAACGAATCGTCAGGTAATCTGCCACTTGCTGTAATGAACGGTGACTGTCGACGCCCCGGGGAAAATTGGGTGTCAGCGAACTGGGTGTGAGGTAAGGCCGAGGACACGTAGTCTCGGTGGGACCACAGGCAGTGGATAGAATCAGGATGGGACAGGAAGGGGATAGAATTAATGAGACGAATTATGCAAACGATAGAGGACAAGTGAGGTGACAGGAGAAGGATGATAACTCTGGAGAGGAGGAATGTATAGATAACACGAGTGAGGGAATACAGATAGATAAAGAGAAACATAAGTCGTTAAGTTAAACTTTCGGAAGAGGCCACTAAGAACACTGTGGCCACCAGGGCCAAGGAGGACGCTATCGGTCACCAGTGGACTGTGGCAATAAGTGGCCTACGTAGTAGAGGCAGCAGCTCACGATTCCTGGATCAGGGTTCACTCCCACGACCCCGGCAAAATTGGCAGGCCGGCTTTAGCTAATTCCTGCATGTGTGTGTGTGGGGGGGAGGTCTCCCTTGGTTTATCCCTTCATGTACGTGGGGGTCGCTGTCGGGTGATACCGACATTAAGCGAGGGTCACAATACTCTCCTCCCGGAGCGTATTAAAGCCGTCTTCCAGAGCTCCCTCCCGCCGTCAGCCCTCTACTCCACAAGTGATAGGAAAAAGGTCCTCGAGAACCCTGACTGGACAGTGTTGCATCTCCAACCCGTGCTAGTGGCTTGGGTCTATATCATTCATACATTGCTACTCCTTTCTGATACATAAACAGGAGAACGCGGATTTGATATTAAGACATGTCACGGATACGTCATTCTTAAAGGTGTAAGACGTCACAAACATGTCACTCCTCCGTCATTGTTACAGAGATGACACATTGTAGCTACGTTACTGATACGTTTGTACTTAGGTGATACGTTACTTAGTCATCAATAACACAGCCTTATGTACATTACAATGACGGTGTGCTCTTATAACACACACACACACACACACACACACACACCCACACACATACATACATACATGTACGAACAGTAATCACACATACACACACACATAAACATACAGAAAGGAGTCATGTGATCACAAGTTTTCAGTGTCAGAACCAGCTTGATGAAGATTTAGGAATAAAACAAGTATGATATAAAACATGAAAGTAAGCAAGACGATTGTGAGAAAGATACTCATGTCAGACACACATGACGGAGGGGCGGCCGCTCATGTCAGACACACACGACAGAGCGCAGGTCACTAATGTTTCTTTTCCTCACACCGACAGATATGACGGCAGCCAATTTTGAGGATATTATGAACAAGGTGGAAACAGGTCCTTGGAACTGGCTTATATTTCTCCTGTGTTCGTTATGTGAGTATTACCACATCCCTTTCTCGTTTTAGATGTGTAGGTCTTTTAATTCTACCTCGTATTGATGAAATATATCATTTCTTTATCATGTATATCAACGCCCTCCTTTATTCATGGGTGTAGAAAAAATACTTTCAAATATCATTGAATGAAATGAATAATCACTTTCATCATTTGCATGAGCATACACAAGTCCTGCGTCGTCCACATGTCATAATTCTTTATTCCCTGTGGAAGCTGAAATGAATCTATGTTTTCCATATTGTTTAGAACTGAGATGTTTTTTGTGCATGAGTAGGGTTGATACGCGGGTTAGTAGTAGAGGGCGAATTGAATGGGGTCAGGGAATGCAGAGGAGGCGATCTGACCAGATAAATAGGGAAAAAATTAAGAAAGGAGCGTACAGAGGGGTAGGATAAGGTGAAGCGGCATAAAGAAGGGAGAAGGAGAGGCAGCAAAGGGAAGGAAAAAGAGAAGGAGAAAGAACGCATAGAGGGGTAAGGGTAAGGGGGAGGAGCATACAACTGGGGGAAGATAAGGGGAAGGACCATTCAGGGGCGAAAGTGCAAGAAGTGGGAGCATAAAGGGGGAAGAATATGGAGAGGGAGCTGTATACAGAAGGGGAAATGTATAGGGAGGAGTCATACAAAGGGGGAGAGGGAATTTAGAGTTTAATGGTTAAGGAAAGGGGTTATAGATGGGGTTGAGAAATAAAAAAAAACATATAGAGAAAGAAAGAGATTGAAGAGAAGAGGGAGCATGAAGATACATAGAAAGAGGGAGGGAGGGAGGGAGTATAGCGCAGGCGAGTGAGCTCAGTGATTTTGAAATGACGTAGGAAAGAGAACAGAGAGGGGGAAAACAATGAAAGAGGGAAGAATGTAGAAGAACAAGAAAGAAAATATACAGTGGAAGGAACACGGTAATGGCGGAAGGAACCCAACTAAGAGACAGATGGCCTGAAGGTAGGGACATAACTTTCCTGCTAACTTCAGTAGCTTTGCACGAGAACTATACGTGTGTGTGTGTGTGTGTGTGTGTGTGTGTGTGTGTGTGTGATTGTTTTCGCCATCATCTGAGAAACAGACTTGGTCGGTTTTCTCTCTGTTCTTCTGGTACACAAGATTCCAAACGTTCACTCTTGTTGCTCGGTAAAGATAAGATCGCTCGCCTCACCCCAGTAGGTGGCTAGTTTCAAAGTCCATCAAGGGCAACAGGTGTAGCCGCCCGTGAACCATGCCACCCGACTGTCAGTATATCAACATTGGACTGTCGTCTCTGTACCCTGACTCATCGGATGAAATACTCACAATGCGTCTTCACAACATTCATGAATCACTTCAAACATTTCTGCTCGCATCATGAATATAAATGGCAGCCATGACGGCAGCATGGATGAACCGAGAAGAAAATTTACAATCGGAAATTCGAGGCCGAGCGAGTCAAACACAGCAAACAATTTCCTCATTTATAATGTATTCCAATCTCGACGTCCAATAAAGCAGTATTATATGCAGGAAACATAAGGACAAATGGTGCTGATCGGATCGTGGGGAGGAGAGGAAATAGTTGATCAAAGAATTGGATTGGACTTGAGGGATGGAATGAGATGAATTAAATCAGGGATGCTCACCGGGTTCAGGGAAACACGAGGAAGGACAGAGCCAGTGAAGGTTGCTGGTGGAGCTGAGGAAAGAGAAAGGCACAGAGGGTCGTGGCTCATGCATGTCCCTCAGCGTCGTCAGGCACCCAGTAAAACAGATTCTCATTCAGTGGTCTTCAGCAGAACCAGCCGAGAACCTCTGAGACATTTTGTCTGGCTTGTCCAATCTGTATTGCTGTGTATAAGTGATGGGTAGTGAATGACTGCTTTTAAGTTTATATGGTCGATGATATCACAGTGTGATGTCACGGGTCCCTACCTTGCAGTCGGATGCAACGACATTTGCTAATTTTCAGATCAAGAAACATCTTGTAACTCGCTGTGTCATCTTATCAAGGTAATCATAGTGATATTTAGCAAGTTATTTGTGAATCCATAGCAAATCGCCCTGTGCAGAAACGTAGAATATATAATTCAGAGAACGTCAGTTTTAAATGACATCCTCTGCAGATCTGCAGTATGATACTGTACTTCTGTTAGATCGTACGACTAAAGTCTTATGAAGTTCATTCGACCTCATCATCCACAGACTCTTGCACAACCTTCGGGAGGATCATTCGTCACGATACGACCGTATCATCCTCCACTTTTTTATGATTTGAATCTAACGGCGTTTGGCAATACATGCATGTGTTTAACGGTTTGAAAAGAAACAAAAGAGATTTCAGGTATTATGAAAAGAATACAGTATATAGGTAGCACTGATGTGTTCGTTGAGGATTGATAAGCCATATAGACAAGAATTAGTAAGTTGTAATAACCATAAAATCAAAGTTGATTCTTAAACAGACTTATAAAAAGAATACTGTCTAAAGTTATCAGGACTTGGTGATCTCTCCCATCGCTGGAGACGAGACTGAGATTAGGATCATGGAGGGTAAATATTTGTTGAGCGTTTTTACATCTGGCGAAGAAGCTGTAACTGATGATCCCTTCCTCCGTGTCCCTGATCTGAAAAATAATGGTTTTTAACAGACTTTTGAGTTCCATCATATCTTCCATCGTGAGCCATTTGGTACATGTTTTATTCTCCCCTGTTGCCAGGGATGATATATCGTAACCCGGACTTTGACGTGAGTTCACCATAGGGACGGGCTAGCACCGAGGAAGGTCAGCACCAACCTCAACACCAGACGATCCCTGGCAGCCCCGCATACCCGTCAAGTCCCAGGTCTACACGCCGAAAGATCACTAATCATTAAGACTGTTGAAAATGTCGACGTCAAGCTTAAACTTTTTTGATTAGTAACTGAAGAGAAAAAGGACCTAAGTCTTTATCAGTTTCCTTTTTCATCTTGAGGCTTGTACGGCCGTATGGATTAATGCAGATAACTGGGTACAGTTCGACTGCTGGACCCAATTCAACGAAACTCTAGAATTTTCAGTGGCGAACTCTGAGCTTTCAAATGTGACATCTTGGATGAACTTAGTGGTATTTCCTGCAATTGCTTGAGACTTACTACACAACTTTTCTCCCCTTAATTTCAAAAGGACGTAAAGACGACAAGTTTTTGTTTCATTTAGAGCTAATTCATCAGTTCTCTTCAAAAGTCATTTTCTAATTAAATTCTTTTTTTTTTTTTTGAGAGGATACCTGGATTTTTGTCTACGCTGTCGAGTTCGGCTGGACAGGATGTAAGGAGCGTGTACCCCGCTAGCACGAATACTCATGTGTTTACCATTCTATACAAGGACGTGTGAGGTCCAACGTTTCCTGGAGGAAAATATGAAGTATTTTCTTATCATGAAGAGAACGCTTTTTCGGGCGACTTCTGTGGAAGCTTTTCTTCAAAAACATAATCTCTCTCTCTCTCTCTTTCTCTCTTTCATTCTCTCTCTCTCTGTCTCTCTCTCTCTCTCACTTTATGAATATCAAAATGGAGGCTTGAGGGATGAAGGTCGCAGGGAAGACATAGGACGACACAAGATGATAGCCAGGAGAAGATATGAAGAGAACATAATCTATCTACCATCCTTGAACTTTAGAGAAAGGAAAATTTGCCGACACACTGGAATGGAGATGATTGCTGGCCCATCTGACAGGTTAAGAGCCTATCCGGGAGCTGAAGTGACAAGAAATGTTGTTTATTAGATGCTTCTGAATGTTCCTGGTGCACCTTCGTCCGAAATGAACCATAACGTGAAATTACATTTCGGAGTACAGCACCATAACAACAAAGGCCACGTCCGTCCGTAAAGGGACAGACGGACATCAGAAGCGCCATGCAACAAGGGAGCTAAAATTCCTTTTGCAAAATTCTCATTGACTCAACATTCATTCACAGTCTCTCAGCTGAGGCGGTCTGTATGACTCGGTGGGTGCCACAGTTTGGTTCATGTCAGTCCCGGATACATTCGTGGTAGAGAGGCGTAAGAGATAAATAACGATGTAAATCTTACGATGGTTATGGTTTGGCATACGTGTGCCACAGCGATGAAAACAGCTGTCGAAGGTGAGTAGGAGTAGCCGGCAAGCGAAGGAAGGATTCAGGCGTTGCTTCACGTCATTAGTCTCGCATTACGATCCTCTGGGAAAGCAATTACCTCCCACCCGAAAAGAAGGGATCACACCAGTTTTCCTTCCCTCTAGGTAAATGAGGCTTAATTACCCGGCTAGTTCAATCACATTTCAGATGAAAATTAATCGTCTCGTAGTGTGAGTGGTTGATGGGTTGGACGACTGGTGTTTTTTTTTTTTTTTTTGTAGCATCCCATCCTCTTGTTCTCTTTCTGGTAACTGTGGGAAATGCATTCACTAAAACCACTGGTGTTTCATCTCTGGAACGAAACTGAACGAACTGTAAGAATCCAGTGTGTGTCATCCACTTGCATCAGTCATGTTCAGGGAGGAACCTTTGGGCCCTTTGCTGTGCTAGTAATGCCTATATATATATATATATATATATATATATATATATATATATATATATATATATATATATATATATACTGCCGTTATATCTTGTTTCTGCAAAAATATGTATATTCACCTCCTCTTTTTAAGCAAGACGATACAGCCCCTGAGTAGCGGGGTACGACCCCTGAGTATAAAGGTAAGACCTGGGTATCATGACCAGGCCTATGACCAGACCAGACCTTAAGGGTCAGGTCAAAGATAACGTCATGGTACCCAAGGGTTGTACCGTACCGTCATTTTCTAGTGGCTGCTAATGACGGCGATATTGTCCAGTTCCTTGTTGAATTCCAGTTAATGTAAACGCGATCCATTCCCTTTGAACAGTGAACATGAGGCAGCCTGAATTGCAAATTCCATTGATTTACAATAGGGGTCGCTGCCATGAAACCTTGAAAACCTGACTAAAGAGAACTCCAGCTCTTTCCTCTAAGAACTGGGAATTTCAGTTATTGGTTGCCAGAAAGACTAACATTACACAAGATGAAATCAATTCTTGCAATATCTTCCGCAATTCAATGTCTTCAATCTACATAAAACACAAAGCATCGTTAATTACGTGGGCAGCGTCGGAGATCATTGGATGATGAAGTATCATCAAGAAGCTTGATGATGTAAATGTCCTGATAAGCTTGTAAGCATAGTGAATTCTTTCGTTACTAAATGAATTAAGGATCATCAGCACAAGCGTATTAATGGCTGAAAAGAGCGATGTTTGAGAGCATTTGTCCATGTACCGAGAGAAGTTATTCAGGTATTCGTTCATGAGGGGTTTGGAAGCGAAAGAACTTGAAGAGGATGGTTCTGCCACATGTTGAGTAACAAGATAATGACGTATGGCCGTAAAGTTCTTGCGTCATGTAGGAATAGTTAGGTAACTGAGTCATGTAAGAGACGTCAGTATGTCACTTAAATGACATTCCCAAGCTGGTCCTGATGGCCATACCACTTGCCATGCACTAAGTATTAACAAATCCTTTACATGCACTGTGACGAAAAGACAGGCACACAGAAACACTATTAGTATTACAGCCAAACTGATCAGCTGATCTGGGTAAACACACAAAATAGCATGTTAGAGCCAAGTTTGCTTCCTAATCGAAGCTGCTCATGTTGCCCCATCATCTCGACGCTATGGCTTGTTGACGTGCTGTGGATACACAATGATACTGCATTATGGAAATACACAAATGGTTCGACAAGACGCGAGCAACGCCTTGCAGTCAGCTGTACCATAAGACGTATTGTAGGCAAGTTGCCTTTAACAAAGCTAAGCAGAGAGCCTGTGTCGTACGAGCTTGACTTAGAGCAAAGTTATCCTCTCGTGGTGAGGAGAGCACGGGACATATCAAAATGCGTCTACGACATACAGCTGTATATGGCACTGGTTATCGATGGTGACTTCCGATACAGAGCGCCGGATTTGATTGCCTGTTGCGAATGGTTGGTTTAACAACTCCCCTCTTTTCACTTCTTTTTTTTAATATTTTGTTGGTAGATGAATGGGTTGGTTTTGGGCGAAGCACCACAAGCTGTGACAGACCTACTCTGCCGTTAGATTGTCACTCGCGTCGAATTTCCCGAAGGATGTCCAGGTTCGGGGACCTGGCCCTCACCGACAGGCTTAATGGGTCTACCAAGGACGTCCACCTCCGGACATACGGCACAAATTGACAGGCTTAATGAGCCTTCCAGGGTCGTCTATGCAAAGGACATGGTCATCAGTAATAGGCCTAATATGCCTACCAAGGGCTATTTCTTTTGTGCTTTTGTCTCCATTCTTAGGGTTTCAGGATTTGCCACATTATGTTGATGATACGGAGCTGTTGTCCTAAAGGATGTGGGGTAGAGTGAGCTATATCTTGGGGTCAGACAACTAGAGCGTGTCTTAATAATGTTCCTGAAAGACTGCGGTAGCTAAAGCATTTTTTATTTTTTGTTGGCTTGATTTGTGTAATTCTGTGGTTCTTTGACTGCACGTGTGTGTGTGTGTGTGTGTGTGTGTGTGTGTGTGTGTAGGTTTTCATGCAAGTAGGATGTAATTGCTTCTATAAAAAAGTTTCAAGGATAACGATGTCTTTAACAAAATTAAGGTTTAATGTAAGATGTAACATACCTATTATGTCAACAATTAGATGAATGCCCTTGTGATAACAACTTGACGTGCACACACACACACACACACACACACACACACACACGTGTACCAACATGAGCTGACTCCCGTGTGGCCTCAGGGGGAGTGTTCGGGTCGATGCAAGCGCTGGCTACGGCTTTCCTGAGTCCCGCGACAGACCACTGGTGCTCCCAACCCCACCTGACCAACTGGACCAGGGAACAGGTCTGGAACTTCACCTTGCCCAGGTAATACGACGATGCCTAATGTCCTGGATCCCTCTTGCTGTGTCCTGACAACAAGCAAAGCTGACCAGGCAGGAGACAGCCTGTCAGTGTTTACGTGAGAAAACAATTACAGAGGGAAATAACTTAGAATGTATTAACTTTCCCCTCCAGCTTGATAGACTTATAAAATCATCTTTTTCTAATCCATCCATCTGTGTATGTGTCATTCTGTTTATTCACCTGATTTTTCTTTGTTCATCTTTCTCTTTCCGTAGAAAGTAATTTATCTTCACTATCTAGGTAGTTTATATATATATATATATATATATATATATATATATAACAGAGAGAGAGACAGACAGACAGATAGATATAGATAAAGTATCCAGTGCGTACTACATAATTATGGCAGCTAATAATTCACTTGGCAACAAAATGCATTTAACTAAATCTTACTAATGTGTTCACAGGCATTTATTCTTGCCCCTGGATTAAAGGAGATTCTAGTTATAATGGAGGGATTCGGAAAGGATGATGTGACGTAGGAACGATGTGATGCGATGTTGGTTTGGAGTGATGTCAGCGTTATGTGATGCTGGAGGTTTCTTGTGGTGTAATTTACTAATACAGTGTCGTAGTGTTCCTTTACTGTAGTGATGTGCTAATACAGTGATGTAGTGACTTGATATTGAAGTGATGTAATAATATGCTGATGTAGTGGCTCGATATTGTGGTGATTTGTAGTGGTTATGATGCTTTGTATTAAGGTGGAGGCGTTGAGATGTAGTGATGTAGAGGCCTTGTATCGTAGTGACGAGACCATAAAGTATTGCAATAATGTATATCTTCATAATACTGACCGATATGATATAGACAAACTATGCCCCAGCGAGGGCCATATTAGGTGAAAAGAAAGAAAAATAACGCAATGTAATCATGTAATAATGGAACTATGTAATATCCTAGTACAATGATGTACTGATGTGATTAGGATAACTAATGTAATAAAAAGCATCATAATGTAATATTCCTGAGTTACGAGAGAGAGAGAGAGAGAGAGAGAGGGAGGGACAGGTGCATCCGCTGATGAGATTGGAAGGAGCAAATTCAGCCCCGTAGATGGATGGCAGGCAGTATATCTTGAGAGAGCAGAAAAGATTATGTGATTTGGACGGGAATTCTCGAAGGCAAGGGAATGATAGCATCCGGGGAAACGTGTGATATATTCTTCAGGACGAAGTCATTGCCTTAAACTAGGAGAAAAGGTGCCGTTTAATAGCAAATTTCACTGCCGTCTTTGGCACTCGACACGACCCCTCATGAAAGAAATGTCGCAGTGATATGTTTATAGAGAAGACGATCTGGACATTTGGTTTATATGGAGAAAGACTGAATCATCTTGGCAGTCCTAGACTTGGCACACTCTAGTGAATGTCTCACTACTGACTGAGAATACGCTAGTGTGATACTGATATATGCCGCACACGCTAATAAGATAATGATATACAACGTTCACAGGATGATGATGACATATAATGCACACACTTGTAGGATAATGACATATAATACACACAATAGTGTGTCTGTATGTGTGTGCTCGAATATAAATAAATAAATGAATAGGTAAATAACCGTTTATCATGTTGGCAGCCATTCGGCTGAAAATACACAATTGCGATACTATTAGATATTACAGAACTGGGAGGTCACAATAGAGCTAAAGATCAATGTGAGCTGTTTATTTCCACGCTTTTGATAAGCGCTTGAGTGAGGCACATCTACATTGTCAGGGTTGGCAGATATGCAGGGATTTTTTTCTGAGTAAATACAATGTGTGTAAGCTACTAATACATGCGTGTATATTTGTATCTTGAGCAACCTCTGCAGATGCTAATATAATCTCAAGCTCCTGGCAGCAAGCGGGTCATCCTGCACAATACGAAGCTCCAGAAATAAACATCTCATCTCAGGAAGTGGCGAATGTTGTGTGAGGAAAGGGGACACCATCTTATTCCCCTCCTGGAAACATCTCTCTTCCAGAACTTTCCCTGGAATTACGAGGAAATGATTACGTATCTTCCTCCTGCAGCCAGAGATGGGGAGAAGGGTCTTAGAATGGGGAGGAAACATTCACGGGAAATATGCTGGACACACTGGCTAAACTTACTTCGTGAAGTAGGTACACAGTATTGCGACTAGAAAGAGGTAAAAATAATCAAAAAAGTTTTTCAAGAGGCTTTCCAGACGCTACCAATTCAATATTTATAGGATGTACAATATCAGAGAAATTTAGAAACTTTTGTATTGCCTTTTTCTGCCTCAGTAAGCATCGTTGGCCGAAAATAAAAGTCATATATTTGATTCCTTTAGCCACTTTCAGGTCAGTCGAGGAAGTTATTTGAGTCACTTGGTTTTGAGCGGCAAATTCTGTATTTTTCCATTTACATACCTCATCGTAACAGTCTTAAGTATTATTCAGCTGGGAATAAACAAGGGCTAGCTATCTGCATGTGATCCAAGTTCCTTCCATATAATGGCTGAGCTCTGGAGTTGTGTCTGGTTGAACCTGACTCTTGTCAAAGGGATCTTTGATTAGTTTCTTCTCCTTACTCAAAGTAAAAGAAACGTAGCGAAGAAAAGGCTGTAATGAAAATGGGGGTGTGCTGTAGATGGCCTTTGACATGAAGAGTAAGGTTCATGTAAATGGCCACTTATGTCGATGATACAATGAAGATGAGGGTTTAGTGAACAGAGACTTTGTCTTGATTCATATAAGGTTCAACTCAAGGGTGTAACGTATCAAGAATGTAGTGAAGATGAGGGGACTGTGACGATGGCGTTTGACTTGTATGGTTCAATTCAAAGCCATGTGGTGTCGAGAGTATTGTGAAGATTTCATTTACCGAAAATGTAATTTACTGAAGATGAAGGTTCGGTGAATACATAGTTCAAAAAAGATGAGCGTCTATTGATGATGTCTTTTGACCCGGACTCCCAAGTGATGTAAACTATACAGTAAACTCATTAGTAAACTAGTAATGATAATTCTTTTCGTATAATAAAGAACACATGTGTGACTATATCCAGCTGGATTCCCTCTCTTTCTTTTGTCCCTCTCTCTCTCTCTCTCTCTCTCTCTCCCAGGACCACAGTCGGGGGCGTGCCCCACCACTCCCAGTGCAAGATGTACGTAAGGAACTACAGCCAGCTAGCGGGCGTACCGTGGGAGGAGCGTCTGCTGTACTTTCCTGACGAAGGCACAGAGGGGGATGTCCTTTCGACACAGGGTTGCACGAGCTGGGAGTACGACACCACCACCTTTCGCTCCACACTCATCACCGAGGTAACACCAGGGATAAGCTGATCTTTGAGAGAAGATTTTTGAGTTTTTAGTCCTGTGTGTTTGAGTGTGTGTGTGATGATCCATCAAAAGCAATGTTTGCACGACCGAAAGAGAGAGAGACAGATACACAAGCAGGCATAAAGCCTGATAAACAAAGAAACAGCGACATATAGACTCGCCAGAAACGAAATTCAGGCAAACACAAATATGGAAAAAGACAAACAGACAGACAATCCAAGTCTGAACACTACACAGACATCTTGCCTCTTACAGACCAAAGCCGTCAACCTTCAAAACAAAAACAAAACATAGATATATATACTTGTGTGTTGCAATATATAATGCTTTGGACAAGTACCCTCCTGGACAAGGTGATCTAAGACAGGCAGACCTTGTACTGTTGTGATGTATGCAAGTGTTGCAGGCTCTTCTGGCGTGATAAGACTGGTTCGGTATATGTGATGAAAGCACAGAACTGCTCCTCGGTGTACTAAATTCTAACCTGCATGACCAACCTATCGGTTTACGAAGAACTTATCGTTTGCCTTTGAGTAATATCCCAAGTTGGGTTCAGAACTTCATTTTCTCATATGTATACCAAGATTTGTCCATATAAAGATGAGGTTATATGTTTCATTAATCTTTTTCAGAAGATTTTCAAATGATTCCGTCTTTCCATCTTGCGCATGACAACAACATTATTGTTTACTGAGGACGTTGTCTCCTGTTTACGTACCTCTGTGGGTATGCCTTTAACCAGATGGACTTTTATTGCAGTGGGACCTGGTGTGTGGGCGCGAGTCCTTAAGGTCGTTGATCCAAAGCATCTTCATGCTGGGGTTTTCCTTCGGGGCGCCCCTAGGAGGGTACTTCGCCGACAGGTAATTCTAATCTCTCTTTTTCTCCATCAAAGTTGCGCCTTAGGAGAGCTTCATTGCTGCTGAGAGGTCTGATGGGTTGCATGTATATTCTGTCTCTTTCACTCTACATCGTTTCATCATGTCTATCCCAGTTGAATCACGCATACGCAGGAGAGATACAAAGGTACTTGTATGCTTATGTATAGCATCACACACTCGGAAAACCATCGACGGAAACAAATGCAAGCAAAGAGAATCAGAATTGCCAAAATAGGAGCTTTACAAAGAGCCAAGGTAGACCCAAGCAACATGATGAGACTGGGTCAGCGTTCTGACACTAGGAGAAAAAGGGTCAGAGATGTTCAGGAGAAAAACTCAGAGTTAACTCGTGAACGGAAACACATCTAATCAATTACATGCGCAGCAGGAGGAAGGGTCGCTACATCAGCTTTTTTTTTTCTTATTTTCGTCTCACAAGTTCTGGGCATCTGTGTCAATT
Organism: Panulirus argus; assembly: GCA_038088735.1. Lineage (NCBI taxonomy): Eukaryota > Metazoa > Arthropoda > Malacostraca > Decapoda > Palinuridae > Panulirus > Panulirus argus. Next base: position 8,911 of record JAYMFT010122679.1, on the reverse strand, counting down.
TAGCGGTACAGGAAACGCAATGTTTTTACTCTGGTATCTAATTTCGGATATCCTTCTGTTGACCTATCTATATATATATAATCTACCTATACACACACACACGCACACACTATATATATATATATATATATATATATATATATATAGTGCGTGTGTATGATGTGTGTGTGTGTGTGTGTGTGTGTGTGGGTGTCTGTCTGTCTGTCTGTGTGTCTATAAAACTGAGGAAAGCATTACGAACTTATCTTTTTAAGTCTCCAAGACAGAATACATTCTTCATTATGCCGACAATCGTGAATCGATTTACGAGTGTCCAGATTAGATGACAACAACTAGTTGGTCTCCATTTAACTAAAACGCGTTTGATATAAAGCTTCGAATTAAAGGAAAAACAGTATAACGTCCAGTAATTGGGTCTGACATATCTAACAAAGTAGCCAGGATGTAATTTACTTGGCGACTGTATTCACTGTCAGTGTGAGAATAACGGCTTCGATGTAATGCTGCGTCATATGCGTACGTGTGTAGCCCTTGCCTCAAAATCTATATAGCTAACAAATCTGTGTCTGAAGAGACGGACTCCTCTCGTATGTTTTTAAAAAAGATCTCCAAGTCTTTGAGGACAACCGCATCGCTGTTGGTGGACTAGAAGCAAAACAAGAGATAAGCTCAGGAAAAATGAACTTTTTCTTCTAAGCTTCGAGATATATCAGATTTCAAAGGAAGCGTTTTAAGTTTAAAGATTTATGAGTTACAGGTAAGGTAGCCCATTGATGCCCGACCCTTATAACGGATTCAGATTCGATTTCAGTTACTTCCGACAAAAGATTCCAGTCCGATCGAGAGTACCTATAAACTTAAAAAGACCGAAAGAAATGCGGCAAAAACGTTATTGAGAGTCCGTCTTTACGGTTTCATTTTATCTTCATCTTTCATCCTTTTCTATGTAGTTTCTTTACTTCTCTGTCTCTCAGTTTAGTGTTTTTATGCATGTGTTTTGTTTAAGATATTTAGCAAATGAATTGTTGACAGAGTCATGCTGACATATTTCGAAATACTGACAACTGCTTTATCTTGTGAGGAACTGTCACTCAGAATGTTAATCGTTCACACGTGTGTGTGTGTGTGTGAGTGTGTTGACAACGGGAGACTCGTTAGGTCTTGAGTTCACACGAAGGTAAATTACACTGTCCTTTCATTCTGTTCAGTATTTGTGTTCAGTAAATAAAAAAAAAGAACATTATTTCAAGCATGGAAATGCAAAAATCTATTAACATACCACGTGCAAGAGAAGATTGCAATTATTTTTTCCCCCGCATCCTTCCATTTACCCTGAATTCATCTATCTTTTTGCTCCTAAAACCGAATCATTCTCCCAACCCATTAGCGTAGGAAATGGACGCATTACGTCCTCAATCCGTGGATGACGGAGAGACCACACTCCACATCTGGCTACCAGCTCCTTCGTTATTAGTTTCTGGTTCGAGTAAGCGCGTCACGGGTCGGTCGGAATATTAAGTGACAGGTCGGACGTTTGTTAAAGAAGACCCTAACCCGTCCTCGTATGATTCTCATCAGTCTATATAACACAGGCGAAACATCTATAGAAGTTAAGGTGATCATCACCTGAGCTATGAGAAACAGACACTCCTGAGTGAATTACTCACTGGATTTCCAGTGCGTCTGGAAAAGGTCTGAGAGACTAGGTTTCGGGGCGACGGCAGAGTAGACTCTCCTGATAGTGACAGCATAGTACGTAGATTGTCCTGATAACGATAACGATAGCGGAGTAGATTCTCCCGAACGTGATGCAGGGTATGAGTAAATCCAAATTTCCAGGTTTAGAGTTCAAGATAAGGTCTGAAATTTTCTGCTCTCTCTCTCTCTCTCTCTCTCTCTCTCTCTCTCTCTCTCTCTCTCTTAGTATGCACAGTATGTACATTATGTATTCGTTTTACTTTAAATATATTTCACATATCTTACCGCTTTTAACACCAACAGCCATGTTCAAGAAACATCCTCCATTTTTCCACTTTTACTGTTCTATAAATCCATCTATTATGATATCCAAAATTATCATCCAAATATTTGTTAAGATAGACTATCTTTTCTCTGTCTTCACTATCTTTTCTTAGACTATTTTCTCTTTATCCTCATCATTTGTTACTAGACTATCCTCTTTCTGTCCTCGCTATCTCTTCCTAAACTGTTATCTCTCTGTCTTCACTATCTCTTCACATCTAATAAGATCACTACTGCATCTTTCCATACCCAGGACGTACTGACGCACAAAGTGATCCAGATCAATAAGGCTGAAGGAATATAAATGGAAATGTAAGTGACAAAGAGATAGATACTGATTATACACTTCAAGTCACTGATAACAAGAAGATATGAGATAAACAGCAGCAACTGCACCACGATAACATTAGATAAGAGAGTTTGTATCTAACGTAATAAGAGAGTCTATAATAGATTCCTTCTCCACGATAACATTAGATAAGAGAGTTTGTATCTAACGTAATAAGAGAGTCTATAATAGATTCCTTATCAGTGTCATCTTTATGATCAGTCGCCTCTCTGTTACACCTCTGTTTCACCAATTTCATCTGCTATTATGTTGTTACACTTCTATTTCACCACTCTCATCTGTTATTCTGTTGTTCTGTCTTAATAATCATTGTTACTTGCATATTCTCCTATTGATACTTGACTTGCGACGAGAGGTTGAACCTCTACAAGTAATCTAGTCTGTTATTCTACTACCTGTCATTATCGGACGACTTTTCTTTGGGTCGTCCCTTCAAGGTTCGGACGTAAGCGACTCATGAGCGGGGCGCTGTGGGTGTTCATCGTCGTCTCAATCGTCGGGTCGTTCTCTCCCTACTACCAGCTCTTCCTCGTGTGTCGTTTCTTCATGGCATTCTCAGGCACCATCGTCTACCAGACTTCCTATATCTTGGGTAAGTCAACCAGACTTCTCATCCCTGGGTCAGTCAGCCCACCACACCTAACTCCTGGATGAGGAGACCACCACACTCCATCTCTCCCTCCCTCTATCTTACCTCTCTGTCACTCTTTCTCTACTCTTGCTGCTAACGCCAAACTCTCCACTCCCTACCCTGACATCCACCACCCAATTCCTTCCTCCCTAGCCACCAGTCCTCAGATAACGTAGACATATTACATGTAAATCATATGCATGTAAACTATGGTAAAAAGCTAATGGTATTAGGTTTTCTCTTGGAATTTTCTTTCATCATTTCTTAAGTTTATGACTGCGTGAAAATGCTTAAGTAAGGAATGACCTCATTAAAAAAAAGATTAATTATTTCCCCGGTGTTTTTGTCGACCCTAAAGAAGGATTCTCAGTAGATAACTCAAGACATAATGCATTTACTCATATCTAAAGGGTCTTCCCAGTATTTGGAATATATCAACATGTGTGTGTGTGTGTGTGTTTGTGTGTGTGTGTGTGTGTTTGTGTGTGTGTGTGTGTGTGTGTGAGCATGCCTCTCTCTCTCTCTCTCTCTCTCTCTCACACACACACACACACAATGCACACATACATATACTGTATATGTATATGTGACATGTGAGGAATGTGTGAGCGAGGTTCACTTCCTTTGGGGTCCAACTCACGAAGTTTCTCCTCCAGGCGAATGTTGCGAATCTAGACGCGTGTTGTGATGGCGGTCGTGTGTATGGTTCTTATTTAGTGTTTGTACCTGCCAGCGCAGCTTACTCCCCGAGTGTCCTCCGCACACCACCTCTCCCCCAACCACTTCCTGCCTCCCCACATCACTCACTGTCTCCCAAACATTCCTCCCCAACACCACCTTCCTCCTCAACACACACGAGTCACCGTCTTCACACGTCTGCTTCTGCTTCTCCATAATTCATTACGATATTCTTGTCTTCTTCCACTCGTCTGTCCTTCAAAGCTTCGGCCTTGTCGCTTTCTTTGCACTCGACAATTTCACCTTCCCAGTAAGTTTTCATATGTTATTTACCCGTGTTTGCGTAGCCTGCGATGCGTGTCCGTGTCTACCCACACCTCACATAAGCTGTGGTAGTTTCCGTCGCTTCCCCCCTTGTTTTGTCTTCATCAGTTCCCATCAACCCAGTGTTATCTCGGTGCACATACGTATTTACAAGTGCCCCTGATGTTTTCGCTCAGTTTCTGCTGACCACCGTGCTGACGACGGCTCTAGGCCGAGAATCCATTATTCAACGCAGAACGTATGCATCGTGTGTGGTATTTGCACAAATTCCCTTTAGTCTCGCTCAGTCTCTCTGGCTTATCCTCATCCATCTTTGTGGGGATATAAACAGCCGATACTGTGTGAGTCGTTAGGCTCGATGCCAGTCCGCAGACCCACCGACACTAGAGAGGTCTCGCTGGAGTCACTGGAGTGACTCCACACCCTCCCCCTTCCTCTCCCAGCCTCTGCCCAGCACACACACTACCAACATGACTTTCTCACACACCCTAGACACACTCAACACACTTTCTCACACGTTAGCACACCCACGACCACGGTGGTTTCCACACAAACTCCCCGTAAACCCATGCCACTTCAACGCGCTCCCACACACACACCTCGCGTACACCCACTCTCACCGACCAATTGATCTGCCTATATCACACACCAGTCAAGGTGACCTCCAAGCCTCTACTCCCCGTCCCTTCCCCCGTTACAGAAATACCACCAAGCTGACCTCACAGTCTACCTTCCCATGCATGACCTCCATTGATATGACCTTTCCCATGACTACAGTATCTCATCCAAAACACATTTCTGTATCCATCGTTTACCAAATGATTGACCCATTCGTACCAGCATTCACGAAGCCTCTGGTGGCCATTGTCCCCACTACTCATCAAACAGTAAGCTCTTTGCTCCCTGCCACACACCAGACGCCCAGTAGCCATTCTGCCACAATCATTCACCAGATAGCTGACGCTCTACGCCTTCCTGACAGCGGTGGAGGCGTGCACCATGAAGCAGCGGGGTGTGGTGGGCATCCTGTTCTCGGTCCCCTTCGCCCTGGGCTACATGATGCTGCCTGGCGTTGCCTATTACATCCGTGAGTGGCGGCAGCTCCACCTGGCCATCTCCCTGCCCGTCATTCTCCTCATTGCCAACACAATGTGAGTTACCTTCTCTCTTCCTTACTAGCAAACCACTATAACTTATATATATATATATATATATATATATATATATATATATATATATATATATATCCGTCAAGACGGAACGTGAGGATGACACCCGAAATCACTTCAAAATGGAAGAAAAATATTTGATTCAAACGTTGGCTCATCAAGAGGCACTATTTCTCCAGTAGCTAATTAATGGTGACAGATTTTTCATCGGTTCCTGCCGAACACATACGCTGATTCTCAGACCTCAAAATTTTTCAGGAATATATCCAGATTGTCTCTAGAATATCATGATGATGATAGACTTTAGTTGTAATGTTATCGTAGTATATCTACAATATCTAGGACTACAGTGTCTTTCTTTAATCCGGACGAAGTCGAAAACGGGTCGTTTAATAAGACAGTCCTGTATGTTAGAAATGTCTCACTTTAGTGTATCAGAAATATGTGGCCAATACAGAGGACTATCGCTTCGCTCCGCTCTCGCTAAAGTGGTTCGTTGTCTGGCTTCATTGTCCACCTGAGTGCAGCAGGTCTTTAGAACTTCTGAGGCTGTGTTTAAGAATAGTATTCTACTGGAGCATATTTAGTGATGTTCTTCTGCAGCACCTGTAGAAATTCTCAGAGTCCGTTGTCTCCCTCACTACAGCATCCTGCCGGAGTCTCCACGCTGGCTCCTGCAGAATGGCAAGTGGACGGAAGCTGAGCGAGAGCTTCAGAAGGCAGCGAGGTGGAACAGCAGCAAAACCTTCGATTCAGCCTGGCTCTTGGCCACCATCACCGAGATGAAGGCCGAGGTGAGCTGGGACAGGGAGGGATGGAGGTGGGAGGGGAGGGCTGTGGTGGGTTTAGTGTGGTAGTGGAAGGCTTCAGTGAGGGTGCGCACTGGGTAGGAGAGGAAGGCAGAGGTGAGGTGTGTCCTTGTGGATGATGGAGGTGGGCAAGGTGGTTCCTCCGAGATTGCTAATCGTTTTCTTGTCGCCGTTTACTCGTGCTCGAGTCTTGTGGGGTTTATTGCTGTTGTTGTTCTTATGACCTGAGCCTCTACGGAAGAGTCAGGCCCCTGAGTCCTTGCTGGTGTGCTTCATCGTGTTGCAATGCGTGAAGCTGTTCTTGGTCAGTAAATCGATGTGTCTGGCACAGGGCAAGATCGTGGAAAAGATCTTTTATAGTTTCGTTCTTTGTTCTTGCTTGCGAGGCAGTGCCTGTAGTGCTCTTTCTTGCAATTATGTTTTTTGGGAAGGCGGGAATTTGTCCATCCTGTTAGTGTTTCTGCATCTGCGATCTCTCCCTCACGGTAGCTGGCGGTTAACGAGAGTTTAGATCGAGGGATTTACCGGTGTGACATTACAATAAGCTGGACAGAGGCAGACCTTTGATGGAGTGGCTTGATGGGTGGATCCAGGTTTCCCTTCCGAGTTCGAGGGGTTATGGCACGTGCACTGTGCCCTGCCGGTCACCGAGTCATCAAAGTCCGTGAAATGGTTCACTCCCTCCCTCCCGCACATTAAAAAGACCATCCCATTTAGTAAAAAAATCCAAAAGCGTTTTGGATCTTTTTTCTTTTTTAGCCGTGAAAAAACCTTTCTGTTCCCTGATACACAAAGGGCACGAACTAGCTGCATTTAGCGTTTTGGTTCGCCTCTCGATTTGGTCGGTTTCCTTTCCTGTGGCGAGAGAAAACTTTTGTCGACTGTTTTCTCAGGAAATGTGAAAACGACAACTTTTATCGACGGTTCGATCTTCTACCTCCCCGTCTCTACATCTCGCTACCTTAATACCTTCCCACCTCCCCACTTTAGTAGCTCCCCGTCTCATCGTCTGCCTACTTCTCTCACTTCTCTATCTCACCTTTCCTCCTCCACAAATATATGACTTGCACAAACTACCAGCTTTATGATACACACACACACACAGACACATATCAACACATAATACTCCCACGCTACTCTAACTATCCCTGTAACACAAGTCACCTTAACCCAGCCCGAGTGATGGACCTCTTCCTCCATGATGGCTGTCGCAGGGCCAGGTTCACCGAGACGAACCAATGCGATGGAATACACAAAAACCATTCCCCTGACTGACAGACAAACACCGTCCTCCCTCAGGTTCTCTGGCAACGCTGACGTCGACTATTGTTAGCGAACACCTTAACAACCACGTAATAAACGGGACCCAGGCGCGGTGACAACTCGTTAATTAGCAGCCGGATATTTATCACGGAGGTTAATTGGCTGTGTCAGTCGAGGAGGGGGATGCGAACCGGTGACCCGATAGCTAACACTTGGCGGCGGTGCGTCTCAAGAGCTGCTCGAGCACCTCCAGCGTAGTGGCGCCTCAGAAAGGTCCCTGCGTCGTCCTCTCACTTCCTGACGCTGCAAAATTTGCGAGTGTCATCCATACGCGTTGGACTTTTGTGGGTGTAATCAAAGTATTCAGATGATCGAAAATCAGAGGAAGTTTAGTATTACCTACTTGATGTTCTAAGATCACGAACAGATGGCTAAGTACTATAATGCCTGGAGGCTACCAGCATGTACGCCCTTTCTACAGACAACACTTTTTGAAGAAGTTGACCATCCCTGTTAAAGATCTACAAGATGTACAAACCTCCTTTTTATCTTGCTGGTTTTTTGAAAGGAAAAACAGTTCTTTGTAAACAAACTAGGAGACAATGAGTAACCCATAAAATGGCAATGTTCCTAAATAATAGTCTCTTCTATCTGCCTTTCTTAGAATTAAGGAAATATTACCATGGGAATAAAATACTAAAGAAAACATATCTAACTTTTCTTGAATATACTGATCGCTGACGTTGACAGATAAAGCGATTTTCAAGACAAAGTTGAAAACATATGAACGGAATATCCACAAAAGCTATGTATCTCAAGATATGTATTTCCAAAGGTCGCGTTGATATCAGGTCACTTTATAAAACACACCACCAGCATCCTTAGGATGTCTTCAGTCAAAGACATCGTCGAGAGCTATCAAAGCTGCTCTGTCATATACCTCGTGGGACGTCTCAACATCTAGGATTATCATACTAATCTGGGAGTTTCATAACAACATGACATGACTCTCTTACCAATGAATCATGATCCTACAGGTGAAGGTACACCAAAGGACCTGTATATCCTACGGGAAGGTAAAGGGAAGGGCCTGTACATCGGAAACTGAAGGCGTTCCCTGCAGCCTCCTTGCACACCGGGAGTGGAAATCCTAAGGAAAAAGTCAACAAAGGTGGCGGGACACAGTCGACTTTCTGAAGTAAATACACTTCAATATTTGCTGGGGAGATGAGTCTGGGGAGAAGTGGGCTGCGGGAGGTGGAAGAAGGGGGAGAGCAGAGGGGGAGAGGGCCTGGACTGCTGAAATCAGAGGATGAATAACTTGAAAAGTGGTTCACTTTCATTATATTTCTGATGAATGGGGTTCTTATTTTCCATCATTTTTTTCTGTTGAAAATGTTGTACGTCTTCCATGAACAAACAGAGAAACAGACATGGAGGGTTCGACACCTTTAGCCCTCCTAAATGTTCAGGCCCCGATGGCTCAAAATATTTCCCACTCCATCCTTCCATCTCCAGTTTGGTCTCTCCCTTCTCTTAGTCCCCTCCACTCCTGGTCATGGTCAAATGGTAAATGATTTGCGATGCAGCTCTCTCTCTCTCTCTCTCTCTCTCTCTCTCTCTCTCTCTCTCTCTCTCTCTCTCTCTCTCTTTCTCTTTCTCTCCC
>JAYMFT010122669.1:0-13218 GCA_038088735.1 Panulirus argus | reverse complement strand
TTCACTTTCTCAAAAATTTGTAAATACTTTCCCTGTCTGTTTTTCCCCCTTTCTCAATTCTCTCTATATTTCAATTACGACCCGGCCTTGATGTGGACTTTTGTCCGTGATTGGAGCCTTCAACATAAAAAAAAAAATCAGCAGCATTTGCCTAATGTATGATAAATGGATTTATTCATTAATATAGAAGTGATCATTGCGGTTGAGGTCATTGAATTCCTATCCTTCAAAAATATGATTTGCTAAGAATAAGACGAGGCTGCAAGATGCGATTTTGGCAGCAGTGAAGGTGAGTGGGGAGCCAGAGAGATGTTAGGTATGTATGTATGATACACACAGATCAGCTCAAGTACATACTTGAGGCTGGCCGTTCCTATTATACAACCAGATGGTCGTGAGAGTTAATGTCGTATTAAGTTACACACGAATGTATTTAGGTGAGAAGACCAATCTCTTCTTGAAGACATTTTTGCTTCATATCGATCAAATGCGACGTTTCATTTATGGTTGAACATTTCATATGAAGTGGTGAGGGCGCTGTTCACTTTTTTAAGACCAGGAGGTACTGGGCGTTGATGTGCGAAATTTTCTTTTTTCTTTCTTTCTTTTTTTTTTAAAGCTTGTTGTCGAGGCGGGTCATCGGGAACGGTGACAGCCAACCTCTACGTCGTGCAGCGGGAGGCAGACCCCTTTTCTTTGCACTACCGTATCTTTGCATCATACCAGGGAAGAATCATAAATCCTATACCACGATGCCAAGACTATCTACTCGCTCAGTATGTGTAATGAACGCGGATGTTTCCCACTACGTACATGAGTGTATTGAAGCGCTGCCATCTCGAGTGCGCCAAATCACTTTATTTCGTTATGGTGAGGCTGCTGGGGGCTGGGGAGAGGGTGAGGCGAGTTGGCAGAGTGAGTGCGACGCGAGGGGCAGGTGTGGCAGGCAGGGCGGTGTAATCAGTGATAATCTGGAAGGGTTGCGTCACCCACGGACGGACGGACGGTCGGCGTAGTACAATAGCCGGGGAGCCTGTGGCCCAGTGTTTAGCCCCGGCGTCTGGAACCCTCACCTCCGTCTGAAAGAGGACATTCACCTCGGCTAATCTCATTTCTGTTTCTTAACAACCATCATTACCTCTACCTCAGTGTATACACTAATCACTGCAGGCATTGATCGGGGGAGAATATTACGTTGTGATTGCAACTGGGAGATCTTGGGATTAGCAGCGATCGCGATCGTCATTTGGGTGCGTATTGGAAAGTATTTCTCTATGGGTAGTATGGTGGGCGTGCCGGGCAGGTGAAACACAAGACCTTGGTTGTCCAGTCCTGTTGTCCGGTGACCGGGCCTTCTTACCGCACCCTCGCACCGCTCCGCACATTCCTCCGGCTGTGATATAATCATGCTGACACGCCGCTGTTCCCTCAGAAAGATCAGGTCGCGCGCGCTGTAAGAGAGAGCGTCAAGCCTCACCCCGCAAGATAACTAGCATTCCACACTAGAGCGAATTATTAACCCTACTCCAATAATTGTATAAGACTTATTATGCTTCTTTAAGTGGGATTTTTTTTTTTCCAACCTGTTGAGCTCGAAGGAGCGGCCCCTTAGGTAAGATGGCGTGTCCTTTGACCTAACCCATAAAGGTCAGGTCAAAGGACATACGAAGTGTGAGGAAGGTACGATCCTCCGCCGCCTCCCTATGACTGTGTCACGTTATGATGGTTGGGGCCTGAAGAAGGAGGCTAACGCTGGGGAGGGTAGGAGCAGTCACTCACATACCCAAGGGTCGTGCCATCGTGCTCTAGAGTCAAACCGTCGTGCTCCTTGGTCGCGCCATCGTGTTCAAGGCATCGTTCTGCAACCCGTAGTGGGCGCCAGGCTGCAGCCGTGCATGTGTGACACGCCGTTGCTGTACGGCGCACGATCACCTCCAGTGGGAGGAAAGAAACAGTTTAAGAAGCCAGATTAAGAGTAAAGTCCGTGATAAAATCCCAGAGTAACGTTGTATGTACTTGATTAGGCGACATTGTTTTGTTGATCCGCGGAAAAAGAATAATGAGATACGTCGATGATTGTATTCGCCACGAACCGAGGTTGTCAGGAGGTCGGGCGAGTAGGCATCCATCACCGTGAGTCATGAACCACATGGTAAAGTTTCAGTCTCCTCTGGCGACGGTGGTAATCCTAGTGGTGCCCGATACACGACGCCCCCCGGCCACCCCCGGCCTGCCCCTCTACTGCCCAGCCTTAACCAGAACATGGAAATGGAAGTTGGTGCGAGCATGCAAGGTCGGGAAGTGCGTGTTGGGGAAGTTTACGTAGGGGAGCCATCCCTCTGGTGAGGAAGCCACGTGTTGGATGGAAGGTTCTCAAGACTCCACCTCCCGCGCGGGGTTGTGGAGTGGAAGGTGGGTGTGCAGGAGTGGCAGGTATGTCGAGGGACATTAAAATTAATGAACTTTCACCGCACGACGGTAAGAAAAACACAGACGCACACACCCCGGTCACACGACAGAGCACGATGCTTCATCACAGTCACCCTGGACGAGTCGGTATTATTATTTGGCTTCGAAACGCTTTAACCTGCGCGTATTATTAATAATATTCGAAATTTTCGAACCTTTGGAAATCCTCGTAAAAAAAAATCTATCATTGGAAATTTTCGTATCTCTAGAAATCTTGGTAAAAAAAAATAATCCTTTCTCTCCTAGGAAATGACTTAGATTTTATTACTTCCTTCTCTAATACGTTTCAAGTCTCGCTGCAAAGCGAACGAAGGACACGTAGCTCTGCACCTGTTCTGTCTTTTGCCCGTCCCGACCGAAGCAACTAAAGATTGTGTAGTAAAAGACGCTCACAGTTATCAACGGACTGAATAGAAACTTTACCAGTTTCTTTCATACATAGTGGGGAGACGCAAGAGACATTATTGTGGCCACAGATTCATTTTTTTACGAAACTCCACTTGTTGAACATTTTCATTATTTTTCATCTGAATCGCCAAGTACAGTACATGAAATGTGTCATCACCTTCTCATACAGTTGTCTGTTGATTTTCCTGAAACTCTGCATGTTTGTGACATGTACATTAAAATTGGATGTGTGTGAGAGACATTCTTGGTGGTCATAACTGAATTGTCAGATACATTATTGGGAGTTGCACAGTCCTTTACTGTTAAAATAGAGAAAATTTACCACATTTGCCATACCTGCTGTATTTACTTTCTGCCAGTTACCTACCCAGTGGGGGCATTACTATCCTTCACTTTGTACCAGTTACCTGTCCAGTGAGGGCATTACTATATCTTACTTGCCACCGGTTACCTACCCAGTGGGGGCATCACTATAGCTTACTTGCCTCAAGTTGCCTACCCAGTGGGGGCATTTGCTCCCTCTCTCACTTGTCACCAGATACCTCCCCAGTGGGGACATGCTCTCCACATTCATAATTTCATTACTCGATTTATGCCCGTCATCCAGTGATATTATTGTGAAAAAGTTTTTCTTTTCATCTTTTCTAACATTTTTTTTTATATCATGGTATGTCCTTTACACTGTTCTACACTTGAATCCAACGAAGTACTGTTCGGGTGTGTGTGTGTGTATGTCAGGTTTATATTTCTGTGTATGTATGTGTTTGTGTATGTTTCTGTCTTTGCGTGCGGGTGTGTATATGTGTTTATGTGAATGTATATTCTGTGTGTAGGGGGAGGATGGGGGGGGGGTGTTTGTTTACTTCTTCGTCAGAGATCCCCCAGTATGTTTACCTTCTATAGTCTGAGAACGTTCAGAAGACGACAGTTTGCCTGGCCAGGAGCCCCACAGAATAGCCCACCTCACGGTGGTGACTCACACTGGAAGAGCAAACAATGGCAGTTACAGCGTATGACGTCAGAAGAGGCTGTGGCAAAAAAAAAAATGAAAGAAAGAAAACGTAGGCCATGTTCACAATTGTCGGCATCACTCTGAGAACTTTCTTGCGAAACGTGAAGGTTTCGCAAACGATCCCATCCTACGCATCTAGCGTAAGGAAGAAGAGGAGAAAAAAAGGTTATTCTGAGGCGTCATTAATGGCGAATATGTTATAGAGTTGCAGTGGAATTTGGACGTTTACGTCGCGGGGAGTGTTGTTATACATTGCCCAGGCACGCGAGTTTAGCACATAAGAGCACACACAAAGAAAGGGAGCATTTTCCTTTTATTAGTGTTTTGTGAGTGGCGCTCAGAGTGATGGACCGGCCCCCAGCACCGGTCCTCCTCACCTCGTCAGCAGTGGACCACTCCTCCTCCTCTCTCTGGCTTCCCATGACGTTATACACACACACACACACACACGTATGGCGTCATGGTAGAGTATTACCATTATGTATAGATTGTAACCCTGTATTGTATCATATTACCCTGGTGTTTATCATGTTACCCTATATATAGATCAGCGCACTTTGTTATGACCTTAGAAATGCGCATTCTCTCCTTCAGTAGCGAGAAATGCGGAGTTTTTCGCGAGTACAGAAGTACTCGTTCGTCCTGATTACAAAAATACGTATACTCTCCCCCCCAAGAGGAGAATGGGCTGATTTTTTTTTTTCTTCTTATTTAAGAGCTGCGTATTACGCCAAAGCCACTGCAAGTTGCCATGCAGAAGCAAGAGGGGCGTAGTCATGGTGTTGCAGATACACCATACACTGTAGGAACCACACAGCTCCGTCAGTGATGATAGATACAGATCATTTTGCTGTACCGCAACCTTGCTAGAATGACACATCACAACAGTTCGGTCGCTTACGTTATGTAGTAGAGAAGTGTGAGCCAAATGGTACGAATTCATAGTTAATAACGAAATTACGTACCCTCGCTCGGTAAGTGCAGTGCTCTCAAGCGAGGTGCTTACCCATACCAAACACCACTTCAACCCCTGTGCCCTGAACTGTATACCTTTTCGCCTTAAAAGAAAAGAAAAGAAACTTGCACGGCTGAGTTCTGTTAAGATTATTTACGAAACATGGAAATGTTAACGTGGTTCATTAGATATATCCTCGGCACTAATAAGGGCATAAAGGAGTACACATTTTTTTCTTATTCCTGAAATGGAGATGAATGGTAATTACTGACATCTGAACGTTGGACATGTGCTGGGGAAGTGCCGGAGGACTTGGGGGTTGCTTTGGACATGGACGTGAGGACTTGGGATTGTTGGAGAATCGCTGCGCTATTGGAACTTTGAAGGGATAAAGGCAGAGCTGAAATGAAGGATGTTACGGAGGTCCGTCGTTGGGCTTAAGATGTTCTGAGGTCGTAAGAAAACTATTGACACAGTTAAGAAAAATAAATCTAGAGGGTTATGGAGATGTAGAGGACTAGTGCTGAAGCGTTGGAGACGGATTAGGTGTGTCATTAGTTCATTGTTGTATCCGTAATCCATCTCCACTACTGAGGCACTGGAGATGTGTTTGTGTGTGTGTGTGTGTGTGTATGAAGTTTTTTGTTGTTTTTGTTGCACGTCCGCTGCAGCACCGGGTCTTAACGACTGGCAACACGATCTTGGCCTTTAGTCCCTTGAGCACGACCCTTGGGTATAATGACCTGGCCTTTGACCAGGTCCTTAAAGGCTAGTCCTTATGTCACGCCATCGTGCCTAAGAGTCGCGCCGTCGTGTTCTTAGGGTCGTACCGTGGTGTTCTAGAGTCGTACCGTCGTACCGTCGTACCGTCGTACCTCTGAACATTATCTCCACGCACCTCGGTGGAAGAACAGAAGGGCGTCACCAACAGCAATTTGGGCTTAATATTCTCCTGCACTCTTCTGTCTCACCCTTGGTAAGCCCCATATATGTAGCAAAATATGAAGTTGCTTATTTTCGTGCAGATTCAACGGGCGCTGTTTGTGATTGTACAACACGATACTGTACCATGCGTGTCCGAAGAGGATGATGCGACCCAGAGTGAAGTGGAGAGATGTGGTATACAGGGAGCGTCGTACTGTCAGTATTTTGGCCGTTAACTTGCACAGCAGCAGCTAGTGTAAACAGTGAGGCCTCACGGTAAGCTGAAGTTTTCTGTCGATGCGTCACAGTCATCAGCAGTCCCTCAGGCCACCCCAGTCGACCATATTATATTGCAACACTTTAGTTGTTCAATAAAGTCAGTACCAGAGAAAAGCAGGAATGATATTACAGAACATGACGTAAGCTGCATGCCCTGTGAACTGGCAGGGGGGGGTTCAGGATCACAGTAGAAAATTGATGTTACAGAAGATGAGAGGCAGAGTGGCCGCTCGGTACCATGCAGGGTTCAAGGTCAAAGTCACTGATGTTACACCAAGATGTCAAGGGTTTAGAAACCATGATCATCTTGAGGAGCCATCCACTGTGAAGCCAAGGTCTTGGGGGACTCGCCCGTCCATTCTGTCCCAGGAGCGGGCCGCCTCCCCCAGCAGCGGCCAACGACGTCAAGAGAGAGTAACAAGGTAATCATAAGGCCCGTCACACTGCTACACCCTCCCTGTGGCCACCACCTCTTGACCGTGAAGACACACTCCATCTTGCAGGAATTGCTGCAAGTCTGATAAAGAGCAGGGATGGACGTAGTGAAACATGGAGAAATACACTTTCACATACCTGTTGTATCCATCTATATACCTTTCTGTCTTTATATATATACATATGTGTGTGTGTGTGTGTGTGTTGCCGGAATCCGCCTCCGCTTAGTTACACTGTGAGTGAAAAGTCTTCTTCGACGTAGGTGTATCATTGTCAGTGGACTTCTCTTTTCATATGATTCAATAATTTCTTTGCTACTGACTGTAGCGCAGACTTGAAGCTGCAGGAGCCCCGTAAAAGGGATCAGTGATATATATATATATATATATATATATATATGCTGGTAAAACCACAAGGAAACGAAAGATACGCAAACGCTTTCGGATAATTACATCGTCAGGACTGAGTACAGAGCCAGAATATCATATACCAGACGCCACTGGGCGGGGCGGCAAGCAGGTGAAGCGATTAGGGCACAGGTAACCCTCGACGGCCTCACCTCTCTCAAGTTACAAATTCAGGTCAACCTGTATTCTAGGAAACATATTTTCATATTCTATTCACTTATAAAGTTATCCGATTTATATAAACCAACATTTTGACTCATACTGATATATCTACTACGTTTGATAAGAGGCGATTCAACAATATTTCTATCCATTACTGAGCTTTTGTATGTGATAGTCTTGGCACAGCTCCAGTCAATTCAATAACCAGAGTGTTTAAGGTGGACAAATATTGCATTGGCTTGTTGAACATACCTGACACTAGTTTAATGCTCCTTAACCCCTAACATTAAGAACCTTACCAGTTTGACCAATGTCAAGCTGATCACGCTCTTTAAAAGTGATATTGTACACACACCCTTTATCGGTATTATTTGCGAAGGCTAGATTAATATTGATTTTCTTTTTTTAACAAAACAGGAACATTAATCAAGTTCTCATGAAGGGCAACACTAATACGTTTTTGTTCACAAATCGTTCTTTAGGTTAAACGTGATAAAAGTCTTTCTAGCAAAAGTAAAAGCTGAATCAAGGAAATGTTTAGGACACTGTAATATATAACTAGTGTCTTAGATATTGCAAAGGACAACATCAATATCTGCAGTATCTATGACATTGGTCATAAATTAACAGTAATCCAAACATTTCCTTAATTCAGCTCATAATCTTGTTAAAAAGTGTTTTTACATCGTTCGACCAAAAGAACTATTTGTAAACCTATAAAGAAATTAGTATCATCCTTTTGTGAGACCTTGCTTAACGTTCCTGTTTTGTCAAAAACTTTTGATATTAATGTGGTATTCAGCAATTATAATACGGTTTGGGAAAGTCTTTATCAGAAATTGTGTAACTTCAGAAAAATTGTGTGTACAATAAATCCTGTAAAAATTGTGATCAGTATTAATTGGTCAAACTGGTGAAGTTCTTAATATTAGGGGGAGACAAAATAAAAATAATGTTAGGTATGGTCAAAAATTTAATGCAATATCTGTCCACCTTAAAGACTTTGGTCGTGAATTGACTGAAGCAGTGTTAATGTTATCACATAAAATAACTCGGTAATGATTAGAAATATTGTTGAATCGTCTCTTATTAAACATGGAAGATATAGATACGAATAAAGATGTTGTATTTATATAAATTAGACAACTTTATAAGTGGAAAAACAATGTAATTATACGAAAGCTCTTGACACCGTATTTTCCGTCTCCTTGAGGTTTTACCTGCACCTTATATACACTCATTACTTGTGTATATATATATATATATATATATATATATATATATATATATATATATATATATATATATTTCCTGCCACAGGTGTCCATTTTATCTTTATGAGACTCCTGCAGCACTCAGAAAGCTGACCGCGTCCATCGGTCGAGACCATAGGTCATATAGTAGCGATGTTGCGTGTGCGTCTGTGTAGAGAGAGTGCAGGGCAATTGAGTAGTAAATGTTCGGTGTATTCTTTATGGGTGTTACATCGTGGGTGTGAAGGGTCTTGGGATATGCTGAAACGGTGGTTGTAGTGTTGTAGCGATGATTGATGTGCAGATGTTGACGGGGAAGTGTGACTCCTGTTTGTGTTGGAAGTGTGGTTTCTGGCAGGTTGGAATTTATAAAGACTTGAGTTTGGGGGAGCGGATGTCCAATTGCTTGTCGGACTATTTCAGTGTGTATGTGTTTTGTCAAAGTTATACATTTGTTGGGGATTGGGGATCTGTGAGCAGAGGTTACTGAAGTGTGAGGCTGGAGTAAGCTTTTTATTTCTACTTGGGGATTGCTAGTTAGTTATGGAGTGGTTTAGGTGGGAGAGGTCTTGTGCAAATGCATGGAATTGAGTGCTGAACATGTTGAAGTGGGACTGTATTCGAGGCATCTTTCATTCACTGTTTTAGGTTGTTTGTTTCTTGTTGCTAGGCAGCCAGTGATCGTTCAAAGTACACTGTTTTCTGTGGTTTACAGTTTAAGATGGTGAATGTGTTGGAAATTAGATGTTCGAGGAGGCTTGACCGAATAAGAAATGATAAGGTAAGAGGGAAGTGTGTTGTTATGAGGAGTACGTATGAAAAAGCTGAAGAGGTGAGAAAATAGTCTGGACATAAGGAGAGGACAAAGAGGATATACATGTAGGAGGTGAAGGGAACAAAGAACATGGGTAACTGACGAGGACGTGGAGCGACGAAGGGAGAGATACTCTGAGATGTCAGGACCTAAACATGCAGGAGGGTGTACGGCATATGTGGGTTCGAGCGAACTGGAGCGATGTGGTATACAGGGGGCGACGTTCTGTCAGTCGACTGACAGGGGAATCCATGGTATGGTGTGTGGGGCCTGGCTTATGATGGAGGGTTCTTGTATCGGTGTATTATACATTACAATTAGAGAGTGGATGTGACCAGATAAGGCTGTTTCTCCGTCTGTTCGTAGCGCTACCACGCTAACAAGGGAAAGGGCGAACAAACGGATGAAAGAAATATATACATGAACATGTGTATATATAAACTTCTCCCTCTCTATTTCTCGGCTTTCCTTTCCTTTCCTTTCCTTTCCCTTTCTTTCCTTTCCTTTCGTAAGAGACGGGCGGGGAGTGTTTGGTTGCGTCAAACAAACAGGTTTAACTCTCCCGCTGCGCAGAGCGTCGATGTGCAGATCCCAATTAACAGACGTCGTGTCCGGGATGATGCAGGTGGTGGGCTGGGGAAGGAGGAGGGGAGGGGCAGCAGCAGCCAGAGAGCAAGGGAGAAATCAAACGTCTATAAAAACGGAGACTTGACAACGAGGGAGGAGTGGGGGCAGAGCAAGGTAATTACAGGGAGAGATGGTTCCTTCACTAGATGGACGGGAGTAAGAAGAAAGACCCAGGTACGGCGCTGTGTTGAAGAAGACGAAGGACTGAAGGCATCACTGGACGGTTGTAAGGTACAAAAGAAATCAGAGGAAGTGGGCGGAAAAACGTTCGTAGATAAGTAGAGTGTCGGCGGGTTGTAGGGTGTGTGGCAACGACCTCTTGCTGCCTGTCGCGGCTTCTGCCATCACTTGGCGACGGGAATATGGGATGCAGAGGAGAGCTGTTGATTTATTTTCGTAATAACCCAATCATTTTTTTATTCATCTGTAGACTGGCCAGCCGACACCTAACGTGCTCATGACTATCTCTAGAGCAACGAGGACTGAAAACATAGACTACAAATCTTTGCAAATATAGAATTTCAGAAGTTCACGTCTGTTGATGGGGATATTTCGTAAAGATGTACTGAAAACTTACTGAAAGACACCTTTGAGTTTATTGAAAACACACACACACACACACACACACACACACACACACTAAACCTGAAGTACAAGACGGAAATGCCAAGAGCTTCTGTTTACTGAAAACGAGATTATCCAGTTATGTTATTACCCCGACAGAGTGACCCACGGTCACTGTGTGTGTGCCTTCAGCCGTCTTCAGTGAGCCGCTGGATGTGTTCCAGTTGCAGACTTGCGCTTAAGTTAACATAGATATAACGAATAGATGGTGGTGTAAAAGAGGATAGATAAATACAATGAGAAGAAAGATAATGAGGGTGATAATGAGAGTAGTGAAGATACTAATGACGATAATCATCCACTGCACTAGCCTCAAGACCACATGGCAAATTGCAATATAAAGTGTAGATTCATGAACATAAAACCTTATTACAAAAAGAAATATAATCTGTGGATGTAGACTTTTGTAGGGTAGATGTTAACCTCTCGTGTCTGTGGTAAGGTAACCAGCTGTCTCTTTAGTCTACAGCAGGTGGAGTAACCATCCTGGACACTGTTAGCGTTAGACCTCCTTGTCGGGACGTGATTGCAAGCCGCTGTGACCCGCAGTTGGTACTGAGAGTCGGGAAATCACTCCCGGGTTCAAAGGTAGGAAGCGCGTGACTTGGAAAAGCGGGTGTGTGTTGACTTTATGCAATAAGCTGGAGGCAGGCCATAGAGGTGGCCAACAATGTGAGGGTGGGGTGGGCGCGTGCCATTGTTGTGTGTGTGTGTGTGTGTGTGTGTGTGTGAGGTGGTCGTTGGGGGTAGGGGGGTGGGGGTAGGCAGCAGCCGTGTTGTGGAGGACACTCGCTACTGGATGAGATGCATACAAAGCCTTTATGTTTATGTATCTGTCTCCTGGTGTGTGGTAATACATGCGTTTGCCTACGTGCATGGCGTTTTTGCCGGCCCCCCAACCCTTGGCCGGGGGTTTCGCTGGCGTGTTGTGTCGCTCCTCTCTGGCCGCGGGACGCGGGCTGTGGTCACCACATTTCTCGTGCTGGGCTGCAGCCGTCTGGGTGGTGTTCTTTCCTCCTTCCTTCTCTTCTCATTTTAACTTTCTAAAGCTGTACCACACACTTCTTGGTGTAGGATTTGTATGCCTTCAAGTTCCTTTGTTACCATTTACGTCTGTGGGTTGGGATGATTTAGAGGGGATGGTACCGCCCCAGTTGAAGCTTATTAGCTCGGGCACTAACCATCGCCATGTATTTAGTCTCATGATTGTCACCCGTGCCTTTGACCTTTTCTGTTCAAAACACTTGCTCTGACCAGAATATGTGAAGTCGAACTCGCACGTTAGGTTTGGTGACGTTTCTTTGGTATGTCAAGTTATCTTGTGGACGCGCACCACCAGGATGCACCTCTTGCCCGGCAGTGCAAAACGACGCTAACCAACTGACCCGCTCCTGGATTATGGCTTTTACCAATTAAGTTTATAGATGAGCTTTTAAGGTTTGTATAAATGTCTGTTTTTCACATTAATAGACAAATTGGGGACACTGCCCTCTTAATCCGTCTCTCCTCACTCATCTTCTCCACATGGCCAAACCATTGCAACACATCCTCTCAAGCTTTTTCAGCAATACTTGTCACACCTCTCTCTTACCCTGTCATTTCTTAATCGATCAGCCCTCCTCAGTCCACATGTTGTCCTCCAGAATTTAATTTCTAGCACATCCCCTTCCGTACTTCGCCATTCTGAGTCCACGCCTCTCACCCATACAGCCACCGTCAGAGCTACCGTATCACCAAACATACTCACCTTTTACCCTCACAGACATTGAGTGATTGATTTATGCCGGTAACCCCGGCTAGTTTATTGTGCACCCCATGCTCATCCTGTGAGCGGTAGCGCACAGGAATTACAGGGGTCACAAAGGGTCTTAGTTCACTTCAACTAACCACAGTCCCGTCCGCAGTCCAAGTCCACTCACAGGTATTGAATACCACATTTCCCCTATGTTCATTGTCTTCATGCTCATACCCAACCGACCTGTCTGTCTCCCCTTGTAAACTTCATCGTCTTACTATTATTTTCACATTAACTCTCAACATCCTCCTCATCCATACACCCTCCAGTGTCAGACACCAACTGTTGTGTTTCAATTTGAGGCTTCCACCATAACCGTGCCATCTTCAAAACAGCAAGTGATTCACCTCCCCCCACCCCCCAGCACTCCATCCATTATAAACGCCACATACAAACCTGTCTTTCTCTTAAGTATTTCTCGCGCAGATTCTTCACAGCAAGCACCTGGTCCACACACCGTCGGCCACTCCTGAAGCCACTTAGATCCTCCCCAGACTGATGCCCTGTGCTCTCCTGTGTGGACTGGCCAGGGCTTCTACCCGAATCTGGTGCCCATTTGTCTATCAACCAGAAGAAGGATGAGCATCTGGGTTAGCTGAGGGCCGTTTCTCCTTGCCGGGGATCGAACCTGGGCAAGTGGATTAGCCGTCAGCAACGCTAACCACGACACCAACGAGGTGCTTAGTAATACTAAAATATTACCAAGTGCTCTTCTTCATCTTTTTCTTCGTCCTCTTCTTGTTTTTACTGTTTTTATTATTATTATCATTATTATTATTATTATTATTATTATTATTATTATTATTATCATTTATATTATTATTATTATTATTATTGTATTGTTTATAATGATAATGATAGTGAATTATAGAATAGTATTAGTAGTAGTTGTACAAACATCAGAAGAAGTAATGTTAGAATAAAGACAGGAGTAGTGTTACCAGCACTTGCACTGGTACCATAATTATGAGTCTACCGCACAGTGGGTTAGTGTTGTCTCTTTTTAATGTCATGTTTGCAGTTAGCGCGTGTGTTGGTTTGCGAATTAGTGTGT
>JAYMFT010122658.1:0-13218 GCA_038088735.1 Panulirus argus | reverse complement strand
CTGGGGTAAACCACGGAAAGGTCTGTGGGGCCTGGATGTGGATAGGGAGCTGTGGTTTCAGTGCATTACACATGACAACTAGAGACTGAATGTGAGCGAATGTGGCCCTTCCGTCTGTCTCCAGGTGCTACCTCGCCGGTGCAAGGGGTGACAATACTATTTCCTGTGGGGCGGGGTGGCATCAGGAATGGATGGGGGTGAGCAAGTGTGAATATGTATATGTGTATATGCATGTGTATGTATATGTATGTATATATGTGTATGTTCGTATGTTTATGTATGTAATGTGCATATATGTGCATGTATGTATATATATGTGTGTATGTGGGGGAATGGGTCTTTCTTCGTCTGTTTCCTGGCGCTACCTCGATCAGGTATTATAATAATAATAATAATAATGATATATATATATATATATATACACATAAACGAATACAATGCATATTAACGCGTACTTCCATGGAACATACAAACCTCGAAGTGCCAGGCTCGAACCCGGTACCTTATGCTTGATGGGCGGTAGCGCTTCCGCTCGGCTATGATCGCCCCTAATAGGGAAATGACTATTCGAATATTAGAGTCATCGAATATCCTTCGTCTCACAACGGTGAGCAACGGGGTCTAGACCGGTCAAATCTCATCAGGCTCACACAACCAGCTGATAGCATTTTACAAAACCCAAAGGAGACGGTACATATATACATACATACAGACAGACAGACAGACAGACAAAGCTGCCATCCTTGGCAACACGGAAACTGTTTTAAGCAAATGAACAGAATCGTGAGATACTGACCCACCCTGGGCCCATCCCATTACTTCCCTCCCTCCCTCACTCCCTCCACCGGCCCCGCGTCACACCACACTGAGGATTCCTCCTCACCCACTGTTCTGTCATCCTCCCCTCCTGTGCTTGTCTTCCTCTTTGTAGCGCCTATGAATCCTTCCTTCCCACACCCAGTAGGCTTCCCCTTTCCCCACACTTCCCCCATCTTACCTCACTCTCTTTACCTTACTGTTGACACCCCTTCCCCCTTACCTTCCCCTCGTGTCGTGTCTGTTGTTCCGACGCGTCGTTGTCATGAGTTTACGTGAGAAATACAGACAACAGGAGGCCTGATTGGCCCACGACTGGGTTGTCTGTTAAAGAAAAAGAAAGTTTAACCTGACAAGAAAATGTAATTCCGCTCAGAAATTTTTTTAAGCTATCACCGACTTCCCGCTACTGCACATGAGCCTTCTGCTGTCCCCGTTACCGCTGTCGTTTATACAGTTTATTTCTGACGTTTTTCTCAGAGTATACCTGTATTTATATAGTACTTGTCTAAACGACTTTTGAAGGTATTTATAGTCTTAGCATTCACTACGTCTGACGGTAACTTATTTCAGTGCTAAACACACCTATAGGAAAAGAGGCTTTTTCCCACGTCCGTACTATATCTTTTAGCTTTGAGTTTTATTCCATTTGTCATGGTAACTATATTTTCTTGTATTTCTAAAAGATATTCGTGATTTACGTTATTGAACTTGTTCAGAATTTTGAACACTTGGATTAAGTCACCGCGAAGTCTACATTTTTTTAAGAGAGAAGAGATCCAAACGTTTTAGCGTCTCTTCGTATGCCAGATTTCTAAGGGATGGGATCAGTTTTGTCGCTCGTCTTTGTACTTGCTCTAATTTTCCTCGTCTTTTGTATAGTTTGGGAACCAAAACTGGACTGCACATTGAAGGTGTGGTCTTACTAGAGAATTACAGTGTGAGAATCGTTTCTGGTGTCTAGTAATCTATGTTCCTGGCTATGAAACCTAACATTTGGTTGCCTTTTTTACTTGCTGCTTGACACTGTTTAGTATACTTCAGATTGTTGCAAATGACAACACAAAGATCCCTCTCTTCACTTACTTTAGTTAGGGAGTTTCCAAATTGTTTGTAGTTGTAACGTAAATATTTTATCTTGCAGTTTCCAGTCATGGACAAAAGTACACATCAAGGCCAGGCCCCAATTGAAAAAGAGAGAGAATTGAGAAACAGGAAGAAAAAACCGGGAAAGCATTCAAGAATTTTTGAGAAAGGGAAAGACCTGTCTTTTGAAATGAGCTACGTCATAGTTATTGGGAAAGACATGAGAAGGTAGAGAGTTCCAAAGCTTTGACGAGCAGATAAAGAAGCAGTTATCAAAATTGCACACCCATGAGCTGTCGATGGCAACACTAAAGTCATGAGACGGAGCAGGCTTGCAGAGTATAGCATGGTCTAGCTTGTGGTGGGGACACACAAGCTAAAAAAATGGAATATATTCAATATTCAATTATCAAAAGCTTGATTACAGAATCTGATGATCCAAAAATACGATTTTCACATCAGAATCCTATTCAGCATGAAAAACGTTACCTATAATGTGATTTTTAAAGCTAATCTATTTTTTGAAGAAAATGACAAAAAACCGCAAGGTATTTTTTTCGAGAAAAAACTGTTTCAAAACTGGAATACAACACAATGAAAATCTTCTTTCCCTGAAATAGAGAAAATGTTGAAAAACGTTACTTTGGGTTGACATAGCGTATAATTATAAAGGTAATAATAATATATTTAATATACAATCATTAAAAGCTTAATTACAGACTCTGATGATCCAAAAACATGATTTTCACATCAGAATCCTTTCCAGCATGAAAAACATTACCTATAATGTGATTTTAAAGCAAATCCACTTTGAATAAAACTGACAAAAACCGCAGGTATTTTTTACGAGAAAAAACTTTTTTGTTTCAAAACTGGAATATAACATAATGAAAGTTTTCTTTCCTCGAATTAATGATAGGAAATGTCGAAAAACGTCCCCTTGAGTTGACATATAGCGTATAATTATGAAGGTAATAATAATGGGATATATTTGATATACATTAAAAGCTTAATTACAGATTCTGATGATCCAAAAGCACGATTTTCACATCAAAATCCTTTTCAGCATGAAAATCATTACCTATAATATGATCATGCAAATTTGATTTTTGAAGAAAACTGACAATATCCGCAGGTAATAGTTCAGGGTATTTTTTACGAGAAAAACTCTTTGTTTCAAAACTGGATTATACATAATGAAAGTCTTCTTTCCTTGAAATAAAGATAGAAAATGTCTCCAAAGTGCTTAACATTAAACTTGACTGCATTAAACTTTATTTGCAATCCCCCCTATTTACAGCTCTACCTCCTAGTTTAGCACTGTCAGCAAATTTGGAGATCTTAGGTATGGAACTGAGTTCTAGGTAATTAATATATATGAAAAGAATGGGCCCTAGGACCGACCCCTGTGGCACACCACTCCTTACGTCTAGCCAATCTGCCGCTTCGCCGTTTAATACTGCACGCTGCTTCCTTCCTGTAAGCCAGTCTCTTCAACGATTCCGTATGCTATGAGTTTATGTAAAAGTCTCTTGTGCGGTACTTTATCGAAATCCTTTTGGAAATCTAAATATACATTAGATGGTACTTTTTCGTTCCAGTTCTGATTAATAACATTAAAAAAAATCAAGTAAATTTGTCAGGCAGGATCTTCTAATGCGAAAACCGTACTGGTTGTCCGATTTCATTTGGTGATCCTCTAGACTCGTATTGTTTTCCTTCATTTCACCTAACACTGACGTAAGGCTAATTGGGCGGTAGTTGAAGGCACACTTTTTTAATATCCAGGAGTAACGTTTGCTAGTTCCCAGTCAGTTGGAACCTGACCATCCGATAGAGATTTGTTGAATATTTTTGATATGGAGTATATCAGCTGTCTCCTGACCGCTTTTAAAAATCTTGGAACTAAGTTATCTGAGCCATTGGATTTGTTAGGATTTAGTTGGTCCAGGTATTTAAGTATTTCATAGATCTTTATTTCTCTAACCTTCAACTCTGCATAAGATCCTTGAAACATTTTCATTAGTAGCGGTATTCGAGATGTTTCTTCAATTGTGAATATGGAGTTAAAATAATAATTTAGTATGGTAGCCATTTCCTTGTCGTCAGTAGTTAGTGTGTCACGTTTGTTTCGTAATGGTCCAATTCCTTCTTTTACTGACTCCTTTGTCTTATATAATTGAAAAGGTCCTTAGGATTCTTCTAAACTTTCCAGGCGATTTTCGTCGGTTCTTGTTTTCTTTCGGCAAATTAGTCCTATTCTATTCATCCATGGTTTTGAAATGTTGCAAGTTCTCTTTCTAATTTGTGGAATATGTTTATTTTCAATCTCGAGTAGTGTGTTTTAGAATTATTTCACGTTTCCTCTACTGTGTGAACATCAAGTAGTTTTGTACAATTGGTTTTGCGAATTTCGTGCCTTATGTTTTCAAAATTTGCTCGCCTGTAATCTGGGATCGAGTTTGTTGTCATTTCATAATCTAAATCTATCTCTAACCAAATCAAACTGTGATGGCTGTTTGACAAACTCTCGCCTACTTTGCAAGAGTTGATTAAGTTTATGTCGCTGGTGAGGACAAGTCAAAATGTTTTTACCTCTAGTTGTTTTTTATCGAAGTTCTAGAAAAGCGTCTCATATCAATTCCGGTAAGTCTCGCTCCTTCTAAGTCACTAGTTAACGTGTTCCAGTTTATGTTTGGAATGTTGAAGTCTCCAACTATTATAACGTCTTTACTGTTTACTATAGTTTTGATTTCACTGTATAGCATTTCATCGTCGTTGTCTGCGTGTGCAGCAGCGGGAGAGTGACGGGTTTCCATGCTTTGGGGTCGTAGCTTTACTCTGACCCTCCCCGCATTGGACCCTTCCTGCTTTGGTCCTTAAAGTTACCTGAGAATTGACCTGTAGTTGTGCTAACCCGCTCCTTATACTGCCTGAGTTGTCCCAAACTGACCCTACTTGACCTTTCTTCGCTAATTCCTCTACCTGTGAGATTAACGCTAATTCTTGAGGACCCCTACCGCCAAGGTCCCATCCATCCTCTACCGCTACCTTTATAGTGGTCAAACTGTGCAGCTTGTTCCTCAGATCACTTTCACACTTAGCTTCCCCCCCACACCGGTCCACCTCCCATAGCTACCGCCTCACCCTCCCCCACTGTCCCTGATCGTTAGCTCGACCGTGATTTGCTCTCATGACTAGTTTAACTCTACCGAGAAAAAGGCCTTATGTTCTCATCTAATATTCTGCCAAGGCGGGCTTTCCCTATTCCATTTAAGTGAAGACCATCCCTAACATACATAGATCTATCATGACTAAAATGGTCCCACAGGTCTATATTAAACCCACTATCCTCCTCTCTACAGAGAGCTCAGATTCTTTTGTTCACCCTCATCGTTCTACTGAGGGTACAGGAATCGACGTCATACCTTGGCAGCAATCCCGATATAACTTTCCTAGTTGGCAAGGTACGTGGCCTATGCGAAATGTAGGGTTGGGGAGTGACATTTGAGATACATACCTTAAGTCCTATAATAAACAGTTTGGGTTAAAAATAAACATGTTTTACTTCAAAAACATGCTTATTCTATAAATTAACAAAGAAAAAAATGTATAAAACTGTAACGTAATAGTATGATGGTAGAACAGTATGTCATCATTGAAACCATGCCTCAATACTCCCACAAATGGCCTGCTAGGTAAACCACAAAATAGGCTTCGTTGCTGCTTTCCCAAGTAACATCCCCCGGTAATGACACTCCTGCCTCTCTCTTGGCATGGTGGTATGCTGGACTGGGTCACAAGTGCCCTACAGCCACAGGACACTTGCCCAATGTATCGAAAAAAATTATGGTGGTGCTTTCCTGAAATATGGATGCTCAAAACTTGATGCTCTGGTTAGTAAAATAGTATACATTATCCTAAAAGTGTATACTCAAAACTGTAGAAGGCAAGGGACCTCTAAACTTGCTTACATATCCACACAATTTAGCAATTCATGTTACAGAGATAATACTGAACTGAGGTAACTGTGATTAGATTAGTTTTCCTTGATATATTCTCGTTACTAAAAGCGTAAAAGTATTGTATTATCAAGTTAAGCTGGTTTTGTTTGGTTATGATAATTAGGTTTTCCTATTACTTTCAATTTTACCCCATAATATTTCTTTACTTAAAAACCCTGCCCACTATCAGGTTTGTTAATTCAAATCATTAGAGTAAATATTAAAAATAAAAAAACACATCCACAAAGATAATCCAAAAATTGGGGTAGGGATGTCGTAATTACTTATTCTCACATATGTACTATTAGCATTACTTTACATAAGCACTTAGCAGCATTCATGTCTTCCCCTACACATCATATAGGATGAGAACTTCCAATAGCTTTCCTATTCATTGTCACATGCCTTTTCTAAATCCATACATGTTGGATACACTTTTCCTTTTTCTGTACAACTTTCTCTCCCACTTGTGTAAGTGCAAAAATCTGGCAAAAATTTACCAGTTTGGCAATACATCCAAACTAGCTTCAAATCCTGAGTGATTTTGTTCAGCTGAAAAAGAATAGTGTTTACAGAACAAATTCAAAGTTGCAAAATGTGATCTGGAGCATTCTATCATATTCTACAACACCAGTTAATTCAGAGATGGTAAATGTTACATCAGGGAAAATGTGGGGATGAAAAATATAAATATGAGTGGAAAAATTTTTAAAATATTTAAGACTAGGAAAACCTCTCTTAACTCCTAAAGTTGACAATACTCATTTTATTCTTAATATCACTTAAAAATTAAGTATTTGTTATAGTTGTTACTTGCAAGCCAATGTTATGCATTGTTTTTATGTTCATGTAGACAAACAGATTCCATCATATACAGTACCTCACCATGTGACATGCAACAGATGTTGGCATATTTCATCTACAGTATGGTACTGAAATTTACGGTGAATCTAATCTGCTAGGGAAGCTGGGCAAGGTTTTCATATGTTCTGTTGATTACTTTGTTTCAAATATTAAAACGAAAATATAAGAATGTTTGGCGTGTGGTATCATACACATGGTCTAACAAGCTACAGAACCTATTCATACTAACTGAAACATGACATGAAACAATATGCTGCAAATGGCAACAATAGCAATCACATATATTTTTAAATATTATAAAAATAAAAAAAATATCGGCTGTTATGGCAAGTTAGGTAAAGTTTTTATAGATTCTTTTTTTATGTTGAAGGCTCCAGTCACGGACAAAAGTCCACACCAAGGCCAGACCTACACTGAAATATGGATAAAATTATGAAACGGAAAAAGAAAAGACAAGGAAAAGTATTTACGAATTTTTGAGAAAGTGAAAGACCTATCTTTTGAAATGAGCTAGGTCATAGTTATTGGGAAAGACATGAGAAGGTAGAAAGTTCCAGAGCTTCAATGTGTAGGGAAAGAAGTAGGTATCAAAACGGCTCATCCTTGAGTTGCCGATGGCCACACAATAATCATGTGATGCAGCAGCTTGCCGAGTATTGCATGGTCTAGCTAGTGGTGGGGGAACACAAGCAGCCAGCTCTCAGGAGCAAAAACCAAAGTAATACCTATAGAAGAGGGAAAATAAACCAACATTGCAGTGTAGGGCAAGGGCGTCAAGTTTGGAAGTTAGCTTGGGACAGTTTATAAGTTCGACAGCTTTCGACTCAACTCTGTTAAGTAAGGAAACAGAGTTAGAACCACCCCAAATGTGAGAGCAACACTCCATACAAGGACGACTCAATCCCTTGTATAAATGGAGCAACTGTTCAGAAGAAAAGAAATTTCGACATCTAAACAGGACAACCAGTTTCTTAGAGGCAGACATTAGCTATTCCCGTAATGTGGGGTTTCCAGGAAAGAGTGAATGTTACAGTAATACCAAATATGTCAATGAGTTGAGAGGTGAAACTACAGAACCATCAAAGGAGAGAAGAGGGTTGTGAGGAGTTTTTGGTAGAGAAATGGGTAGAAATTGGGTCTTGGAGGCATTAAACTTCACAAGATTTTGTTTACCCCACTAAGATATCCTGTCCAAGTCTGAGTTTAATGAGGAAGCTGTGGCAAGATGAGATGCAGATCAAGTGAGAGAGGAGGGAGCAGAATTGAAAGATGTGGATGAATGCAGTGTTAAGTCTTCAGCATATGAGTGCATTGGATTATTTGTGGAGGAGAGGAAGTTGTTGAATAATGGAGAAAGTGTATGGGACAAGACAGAACCTTGAGGCACACCACTGTTGATGGAGAAAAGGGGGTAGGCTGATCCATCAACAACCACAGACATAAATGGACCAAAGAGGAAGCTAGATATGAAGGATCAAAGTGAAGGAGGGAATCCAAAAGAGAAGAGCTTTGAGATGAGACCCTGATGCCAAAGCCAGTCAAAAGCTTTTGATATGTCAAGGGCAACTACATATGACTCCCCAAAATCTTTCTGGTATGATGACCAGATATTAATAAGATAGGAAAGAATATCACAAGTGGATCTTGCCTTACAGAAGCCATTCTGTTGGATTTTCTAAAAAATTTTGAAGTACATACTCCCTAATAATCCTAACTAGTAATGCCTTAAGTAATACAGTATTTAAAAGAATCACAACAAACTAATCCAATCACACCCTACAACTTTTCTATTGAGATCCTGAATACCTTCACTTTTATTCTTATATGCCACCATTTTACTCTTTTTTTCGGAATTACAATAAGAGAAGGATGAAAGTAAAAAGCTTAAGGTTTGAAAGTGTGAAACTTAACTTTCAAGTCTGATGAAAAGCTCAGAACATCCACTGCAGCACAAGGTGAGGCTGAGGTGGTGTGATGGCTAATTAAGAATGCATACTGCCACAAAGGTTTGCGGCACTACGTGCACTGGTTGTGAAAAGAGAAGCACAGGATGATGATAGGAATATCTAATAAACCTGGTGCAAGATTAAAAGGGACCTTGGACGAGGGTACTGAAACTGTCAGGAAATAATGTTGAACACAAGGGTAAAGAATGCATAATAGAAACGTGTATGAGGAAAGTAAGTCAAAAATAATAATCAAGCCCGCGAAACTGAACTGAATTTTACCAAAGTACATGATTCCCGTTAAAATTACCTTTTATTGTATAATCATCTCACTAATGGTCAAAACAAGACTTGGGTCCAGCCTCCTGAGCCATTCCCGCCGAGTTAGATTCCGTCGTGTCCCAGCTGATGCCTCCCTACAACACAACCGCCTCATGAATGTAAATACTCATGACGTCACACCAGAGACCATAAAGATAAAACAAACCTTTCCAACAATTAAGGAGTTTGTTCCAAAGATTGTAAACCATGAAATGTCAAGATCTTTCATTCTGTAAACCTAAGAATTTTAAAACTAAAGTGAACGTCTGTAAATTCAGAATGAAATCCAAAAGACCTGATGCATTTGAGGCAGACTTACATTTTGATAACCCTGTTATTTGCATCTTATTTTTTCAAATTTGTTCGTGCAGTGTGGTTACGTTGGTTCATTAAGGGATGTATAGCAAGTTTGGCAAATCACTTGAACACGACGGTATAACCTTGGGTATGATGGCCTGGCCTACAAATATACCTATGGACACGTACCGTCGTGTTCATTGACCATATCAGTAACATACAAAATGATGAATTGTAATAGATTGTTTTGTAATTTACAAAATTAATTCAATTATAATAAAGGTGGCGTAGATATCACATAATTTGGATCACCTGAATTTTGCCCGCCACTATCGACCTTTTATTATCTAAATTAGTTTGGATCAGATAAGGTTTGTACTCTAATATTAATGTCGTCATGTCACTGCCGGGTGAGACCCTCCAATCACATCAGTTAGATGGGACACTTCATGTTACATCACTGTTAAATAAGACCCTTCGTGTTATATACTGATTACCATCAACTGCATAATAGTTTCAGTCAGTGAAAGTATTTAACTATGCCTTCACATCTGTTTTTAAGTTCCTTGAAAAAAATGAATAAGAAAAGATAAAATGTATTCCAAGTAACAGGTTCTAAAAGCAAAAGTTCTTCCGCATAAGAGTTCTCCATATGTTTCGTGGTTAAGGTTATCAATATTTCAGGGTTAATAATGAGATCAGAATAACAGATATATATGCAAAATATGTGGTGTCTATTCTAAGTATTTAAGGGAAAATAAAAATCATAACGTCTGTTTCCCATACGTTTATATTTTGAGCCCGCATCCCTTCCCTGGAAAGGCGGCGGCGGGCTGCTTTAGATAACCAGATTCCGCGCATACCTTAGCATCCCAAAATTCCTATATTAGAGTACATTAACGTGAAGGCTATAGGAAAAGCCTGTTTACTTACACAATTTGTTTCACACCTGTAAACATAAATAACTTTGGCAAAGAAGAGGATATATCATCGGTGAATAGATGCTATACATTAGTTGTGTACACCAGAATACTTCAGCGGTGATATATATATATATATATATTGGTTCCTCAAAAATAGAATACATCCACAGTGAAATGGTTTATACAACGTTTGCCCAGGAATGTCAACAGAGACATGAATTAAACATTTATCCTAGACCGGAATACGTTAAGTGACATTCCTAAAGAAATCAAGACGAAGAATGGTGAAATGTGCTACAACACTGGTTGGCCATAACAAAGGTATGTACACCAACAATGAACTATAATAGTAGTGGATTCTAGGAAGGGTGGAGGGTAACTAAAAGTGCTCCTTATACCTTTAGTTCGTCATAACCTTGTTGCCATAATGAACTGAAAGTCTTTCCACGATGATTAGGTTAAGGGGGTAGCTTCAGTTACGGACGTGGTGACTTTAATCACGGACGTAGTAATCTTCAGTCACGCGTATGATCTTAATCACGGACGTAGCAAACTTCTATCACAATTATATGATCTTTAATCACGGACGTAGCAAACTTCAGTCACAGGCGTAAGATCATCAATCATGGACGTAAGCAAACTTGTCACAAGCGTGGAATCAAATCACGGACGTAGCAAACTTTCGTCACAGGCGTAGGATCTCTGAAACAAGTACGAAGTAAACTTCTGTCGCAGGCGTTGGGTCTTTAATCACGGACGTAGGAATGACTCGAGTCGTGGTTGTATTGCCCTCATCCACGAACCTGTTAACTTCATTCACGGAATCAGTAACTTTAACTATGAAAACAGATTACATAATCCTGATGGAGGATGTATAGAATAAACATCTATTGGTACACCTTAACTCTCATCATGAACTGGAACCTTGAGCACTGTAATTAAACTCTTCATAGTCAGGACACTCCGACAGTGCAGTGGTCTGCACTTTAGCTCTTCGCTCAAGAAACGAAAAAAAAAATGCATTTCAATAGTAACTTCAGCATTACAATATGTGGCCTGCGGGGCCTGTAGTACCATAATATTCAGTATTACGTGCATGCATGAGCTTCTCATGTGTAATGTATTAGTTGTTGTATATAGTATGAATAAGCCTTTTTGACTGATTATAAGCAAATTCATGTTGATACAGAGAGAGAGAGAAAGTGGTTTTGCAAAACTACGTCAATCAGAGCTGCCCTTTACGTAAGTATCCTTAAATTTCAACTGAACAAATCACACTAGCAAACACTATGATGTCTTTACCCCTTCTTTCCGTCACAGTGGATTTATATAGCTTCTGTATCTTTATTCTTAATACAGAGCAGAGAAAGTACAGTACAGTTATGTAATATACAATCTCATACAAATTTGAACTCCTTGTCAGTATGGCAGGCAGCCATCTAGTACACGCACCGCTGTGAACTGCAACCTTTAATACAGAGAATAATAGGATCCCTTGTCTTAGTCCGGCCATAATGGGAAGAAATTGTAATTTCAAACTGATCATTAGCGAAAGTGGATTCCACGTGCCAAACGATTATCTTTTCTAGGTAAGAAGGGTATTAATCAACCAGCCCTGATTAATTACATCTGGTTACGTCTGCCCATTATGGACGGACGGTCGGAACTGAAGCACCTCTTGCGCTGAGCACAATCAAACCCATTTCTTTTTACGCCGATTCTCGGATACTCACGGGCGAGGCTTGCCAGCTGCTACGGGGTAATGGTCGATCACCCTTGTGATACAGAACCGGTCTACAGAAAACCAACCATAGAAATATACATTCGTTACTGTTCGTTAAATGCATTACACACCAGTCAAGGAACTCCGTCTTACACCGTGTTTTTTTAAACCCCATGTTTCCCCTAAAAGCAAACTTGACTCATTGAAAAGGTAAAAAAAATAGTTTTCATGATAAGATATGCAGCGGGGTGATCGAGTGATTATATATATATATATATATATATATATATATATATATATATATATGATTGATAGTTTAAGTCAGTATATTTATCTTGGTCTTTTTCAGTTCTGAATTTCACCCCAGACTTCACGCTGCGACAGATCAAAGGAACCCACGCGTTATGCACGAGGGCCACTGACGGCTTCGGGTGGGTAGTTGGACGCCTTGTCCGTGTTTGTGGGTGGGTAGTCGAACGTAGGCGGGTAGGTTGGATTTGTCACGTAGAGAGAGGAAGGCTCCAATCTTGTTACGCCTGTATCCACTGCATCGGGCTGGCGCTGGTATGGTGGCGTGATTCCGGATGACTGGTAGTTGTATGGTGGAGACAAGGTTGATGGATCCACAGATGACGTAGGATTGGCAGAGGCATCAGCCATCGTGGGCGGGTTGGCACTCGGAGGGAAGGATATGGGCCGGGCGCCCAACCTAGCCATACAGAAGTATATGTCAACACCGTAGATTGGGACGAGCAGGAAGCAGAACGCACCACAGGCTACCAGGTTAGGGTACCCGCTGCTGGACATGAGTAGGATGGAGGACACGAACAGACCGATGCTGGAGTAGGAATTCAGAAGCAACTCCTGTGGAAGGGGGGAAACGCAGCGTTACAACGACTAGCTTCTCGCCATCCTTCACATTCTTGTACAGTCATACATACCACCACCTTTATCGTACGTACCAGAGGTGTTTGCTGGAGCTGGGTGTAGCCCATGAAGTAGAGGCAGAGGAAGAGGATGGCGTTGATAAAGCATCCAATGATGATGCTAGAGGCGAAGAACCCCCATCCCCTAAGGACACTGAAGAATGTCGAGAGGGCCACGATCAACATTAGCTGAAAATATTCGCACGCGTTATTAATTTTTTTTTATGTTGGAGACTCCAGTCACGGACAAAAGTCCACATGAAGGTCGGACCTTAATGAAAATATAGTGAGGTTAATGAAAGGAAAATACTG
>JAYMFT010122647.1:0-13219 GCA_038088735.1 Panulirus argus | reverse complement strand
CTAGAACCACCCCAAATGTGGGAGCAGTACTCCATACAAGGATGAATCAATCCCTTGTATAAACGGAGCAACTGTTCTGAAGAGAAAAAGTTATAACATCTAAATAGGACACCCAGTTTCTTAGAGGCAGACTTAGTTATTCCCATAATGTGGGGTTCCCAAGAAACATTGGATGTTACAATAATGCAAAATAAGTTCATTGAGTTAAGAGGTGAAATTACAGAACCATCAATGGAGATACAAAAGTTGTAAGGAGTTTTCGATAGAGATATAGGTAGAAATTGGGTCTTGAAGGCATTAAACTTAACAGGATTTTGTGTACCTCATTGAGATATCCTGTCCAAGTCTGAGATTATTGCAGAATCTGTGTCAAGGCGAGATGCAGATCAAGTGAGAGAAGAAGGAGCAGAATTGAAGGATGTGGATGAATGCAGGGTTGAGCCATCAACCTATGATTGCATTGGATTATTTGTGGAAGAGGGAAACTCATTGAAAAAAAAGGAGAAAATGTGTAGGGGACAGGACAGACCCTTAAGGGACACTGCTGTTTATGGAGAAAAGGGGGGAGGCTGATCCATCAACAACTACAGAGATAGGTCGGCCAGAGAAGAAGCTAGATATCAAGGAGCAAAGTGAGGGAAGGAAGCCAAAAGAGGGGGAGCTTAGAGATGAGACACCAGTGCCACACCCTTTCAGAAGCCGTAGATATGTCAAAGGCAACTGCATATGACTCCCCAAAATCCTTCAGGGATGATGAGCAGACATTAGGAAGTTAGGAAAGAATATCACACTTTATATTCTTCAAATTGAAATTTACACCTCAACTAACTTGTCCCTCTGCCCTGCTAAACCTAGTAACCTTGATTTTATTTACACATTTATTCTAAACTTCCTCCTTTCACACACTCTTCCAAATTCATTCACCAACTTCTGTAGTTTCTCATTTGAATCTGCCTCTAGTGCTGTCATCAGCAAACAACCTCTTGACTCACTTCCCGTGCTCTGTTTTCCCCTACAGACCACAAACTTACCCCTCTCTTCAAGACTCTTGTATTTACCTCCCTCACTACCCCATCCACAAACATATTGAACTACCATGATGATATACACCACCTGCTACTGACCAATCTTTACCTGAAACCACTCACTCTCCTCTCTGCTTATTAGCACACACACCTTACACTCTTGGTAAAAACTTTTCACTGTTTATGGTAGCTTTCCTCCTACACCATGTGCTCATAAGTCCTTCCACAAGGCATCTCTATCAGCCCTATCATATGCTTTCTCCAGATCCATAAGTGTTGCTTATAAATGCCTCTTCTGTTTATCTAAGTATTTCTCACACACATTCTTTAAAGCAAACATCTGATCCACATATCTTGTAATACTACTGAAACCACATTGTTCCTTCCCAGCCTGGTGCTCTGTATATGCCTTCGCCCTCTCAGTCACCACTCTTCCATAAATCTTTCCAGGAACACTTAACAGACTTATATATCTGTAGTTTGAACACTTACCTTTGTACCTTTTGCCTATACATATTGGTATTATACATGCTTTCTGTCAATCATTAGGCACCTCCCCATGATCCATTTATACATTGAAAATCCTAACAGACCAACCAACAACACAATCACCCCCATTCTTAAAAAATTTTACTGAAACACCATCAAGCCACCTTACCATTTTTCATTTTATGTAAGGCTTTCACCACCTCTTTCTTCACCAAACCAATTTCCATGACTCACACACTTCACATACCTCCCCAACCCAAAAAAAACCTACATCTGCTACCTATCATCCAACATATTCAATGATCCTCCAAAATACTCACTCCATCTCCTCCTCACTTCCTGTTACCACTTCCCAATTTGTTCTCTTCACTGATGTTCCTGTTTCTTCTCTTGTTTTTCTCATTTTCTCATACTATTAACCTCCTTCCAAAACATCTTTTTCTCTTTGAAGTTTTTTAATAATCACTTACCTTTGCTCTTATTTGCCCTCTTTTTCAACCCCTGCACCTTTCTCTATATCTCCTGCCAATTTCTCTTGTACATCTCCCAAACTTTTGCACTCCTTCTCTGTTAGAACAACCCATACACCTCTTTTTTCTCTTTCACTGGCAACATTAATTTGTCTTCCTACCACTCATTACCCTTTCTTACAAGCCCATCTCCCACCTTTCACATGCCAGACACTTCACTTGCACATGTGATCACTACTTTCATAAATACCTCCCATTCCTCACCCATTCCCTTAGCTTTTTTTACTGCTGTATCTCCTTTTGCCATTCTTCCCTCAGTTTCTCTTGGTATTTCTTTACACAAATCTCTTTTCCAAGCTCACTTACTTTCACTACCCTCTTCCCATCCATATTATTTTCTCTTTTCCAAAAACCTTGACAAATCTTCACCCTTGCCTGCTAAAGGTAATGATCAAACATTCCACCGGCTGCTCCTCTCAGCACATTCACATTTAAGAGTCTCTTTTGCTCGCTTATCTATGAGTATGTAATCCAGTAATTCCCTTTTACTGTAATTCCTATTCATCCAGAGAGACTTGTATATGTACCTCATTTGAATCCAGGTGTTCCTATTCATCAGACCTTTTTTCAGCACACAATTCCACAAACTGTTTGTCATTTCCATTCACCTTACTGAATACCCCATGACCCCTAGTTACACCCTCAACTGTCACATAATTCACTTTTGTATTTAAATCACCCATCCCTAATGCCCAGTCTTTTGCATCAAAACTGCTGACATCTTGTCTCAAAACTGCTGACACACTCACTCAGCTGCCCCTAAAACATTTGCTTCTCATCATTCTTCTCTTGGCCAGGCACAATGAAAGTCAAAAGTCACGTCATAAAATTTGGTGAAAACACATGCCGAAGGACTAAACATTTGGTGCATTCTGTCTTGTGTTGTACAGATGGTTGATAGCACTGACATGAGTTGCCACCTGCTCCAGGTGATGAGCTTGTGTATATTTTTGATAAATAAGCAAAACAAACAAGTCCATTATGTCTTTCACACTGCTACTTTTATTTGATTTCATGACATGTTTCCCCATCTCTGATCTCTTATTTACTCTCATGTTTGTGCAGTTGCTTTTCAATTTTATAAAAGTTTTGAAGCCAGTTTTTCTCCATATGGTATATTATTTACTCCTCAGATTAGCTTTTCCTTTCATATATTAAACATTATGAACTTTGCTTGATTATCATGTAAATGTCACTGATTTCAGAAGAAACTTACAACCTGTGCTATATACAGGAATACTGTTTTCATGATAGTTGGCTTACTTTTTCAAAGCGTGAACTGTTTTTCTCAGCACTCGCTATATAACCATCAACTTACCAAGACATCTCTGATAGATTGGATTTCATTTTTTTTTTTTTCAAGTTTGCTCTTAATAGTTTGTAAGCTGTCATAGAGCATGCATTGGCAGGTAGATGTTTTGTTTATAGTTGCACTCCCAATCTTTTTTTTCTGTCCGTGGGGCCAATGTTGTCAGCTGCTGTCCATGCCACAAAGCCACATACAGATATATAGTTGACAACATTGGGGTAAATAAAGGTCACTCAAGAACAGTGAATTATTGGTCAAATGTGGTGGAGCCATGATTCTTTTACCACAGATGTATGGCCAGACTTTTCAAAGCCTTGAGCCTGAGACCAAAGATTTCTGGCCAGACTTGTCGAAACCTTGAACCTCTAACCAAAGATTTCCAAGGCCCACCACCAAACCAATCACAATACCACCACCAGTAAATGGATGAAATGAAACAATAGATAAACCGTTTCTCTAATGTAATATGATTTTCTTATAATAACCATCACCACACTTAAATTACTTCCATGCAGTGCACATCATTACCACTACCACACCACCACATATCACCACCCCCACACTAAAACCATATACCACTATCAAACACACTGTCATGAAATTACACAAATACTTGGTATATCCCCCATTTGATACAGTGACATCTTGGAGCCTTCCTCGTGTTGGCTTGAAAAGATGCTGAGTAATGTCTGGTTGTAACTGAAGCCTCTCCCATATTCTGATTTTGGTCATCACATCCTAGCCGCTGCTTCCTCACATGGGTCCAGAATATGGTTCTTATTCCTTCTCATACCAAACCCCTGGGTTTATTTGAATCGTTATCTGATCAGCAGCAGTTATGAAGCTTCAGGAATTCTGGCTTGCCAACCACAATTATGTAACTGTGTTAGGGCTTTAATAATGTTTCACAAGTTAATGTAATCTTCAAACAACACTGCAAAAAAACTTTTAGCTTTCATTGTACAGAACTATTAATCACCCATTTCTTGCAATCTGCTTTCATTTTTGCCCACATCTGTCTAGAGATCACTTCCTTACTCTCTTTCACACATTCACACAACTCCTACTTCAGCATTGGTGCTACCCCTTCCTCAGCTTTTTCCCTCATATCAACCCCTGACTTTACCCCAAAGACATTCCTAAACCATTCTTCCCCTTTACCCTTGAGCTTTTTTTCACTTAGAGCCTGAACACCCAGTTTCCTTTCCTCATACTACTTGTTTCTCCTTTCTTTTCATCTTGGTTACATCTATACGAATTGAGACACCTGAGCTTGAGCCTTTGAGGAGAATGAGCGCACCTCACTCGACTCCTTCATTTCCATCTTTTAAAGACTGAAATACAAGATGAGGGGGTTTCAGGCCCCTGCTCCCACCCCTCAGATCACCTCTTATGACATGCAGGGAATATGAAGATAGAATTTTTCCTCCCACTTCCCAGGGGTAAGATACAGATAGATACAGAAAACAAGATTGAATGCAGGGAAGGTTACAAAGGGAAGGCATGAGAGAAGACAGTAGATTTTGGAGATTAAGAAGGGATGTGACCAGACACAAAATATGAAAGATAACTGGACTAAATGAAAAGAAATTATGAGAAATACGGGGAGCAGAAATGACAGCAAAACACAAACTGTATTTTAGCAGTGGTGCTTATGGAATTTACATGAAATTTAATTTACCTGTAGCTGTAAAGCAGTGCACTTTAATAAACAGTGACAGTGACAAACAGACCAGCAGTAATAAGAGGGTATGTGATTCAATGAACAATAATCCATGGAAATATATTGCATAAATGTACAACCCTAAGGACTGAAAATACCAGAATCAAGGTAAATTTAGGAATGAGTATATATGAGGGGTCAGACATAATCCTTGTACATTTTGCTGAATCATTAATGATTAAAAAAATAGCAGTGAAGCAGATTTGGAAGGATATGTGACCTTTAGAGATGAGAAAGAAAGAGTAAGCAAGATGGGATAACAGTGCATGTAAGCAACAAATTTTATGCTAACCAGATACTTAAACTATCTCATAAGAAATGTGAAACATTAGCACTAAGCATACTCGGCTTAGCAATAAGAATACACTCATTATAGAAACCTACAGACCACACAGAACTAAAATGAAGCCCAACATGATGCTAATGAAAATTGAGGAAATACTGATGAATATTGGCAAGCAAGAAGGAGCAATACTTTAGTCAGGAGATTTCAGTTTTGATTTTGTTGAATGAGGAATTTTCTTTTTTTTTCATGCTTGTTTGCTGTCTCTCACATCAGCGAGGTAGTGCCAGGAACAGGTGAAGAAAAGGCCTCATTTGCTCATATCCCTTCTCTTACTGTCACGTGTAATGCATCAAAACCACAGCCCCATATCCACAACCTGGCCCCACTGACCTTTCTATGGGTTCCCTTGGCTGCTTCTAATGCTGTGGTTCAGTCCATTGAAAGCACGTTGCCCACGGTGCACCACAATGCTCCAGTTCACTCTGTCCAGTGTCTGCCTTTCATCCTTCTGCATGTTCAGGCCTCTGAGACCTGAAATCTTACTCACTCCATCTTTCTGTCTCCAGTTTGGCCTCCCCCTCTTCCTTGTACTCTGTGCTTCTGACACATATATCCTGTTTGTCTACCTCTTTCAATCATACTCTCCATCCGTCATACTCTCTATATGTCCAGACCATTTCAGCACACCTTCAGCTTTCTCAACCATATTTTTGTTATTTTTCACACATATCTTTTACCCAAGTATGACTTCCTTGATCAACTCTCTTCACACTACAAATTGTCCTCAAGCATTTTATATGCAACACATTCACCCTCTTCCATACATTATCATCTATGGCCCATGCCTTGCATACATACAACAACATTGGGACTACCATATTTTTGAATGTACTCATTTTCACCATCAGAGTGTTATGTCTCTTTCACACACCGTTAATATATTCAGTACCTTCTCACCCTCACCCACAATATGACTCACTTCTGTTTACATCTCTTTCACACATCATCAATATTCTCAGAACCTTCTCGCCCTCACCCACCATATAACTCACTTCTGTTTACGTCTTTCACACATCATCAGTATTCCCAGAACCTTCTCACCCTCACCCACCATATAACTCACTTCTGTTTACGTCTCTTTCACACATCGTCAGTATTCCCAGAATCTTCTCACCCTAACCCACAATATGACTCACTTCTGTTTGCATCTCTTTCACACCAGCAATATTTCCAGAACCTTCTCACCTTTACCCACCACATAACTCACTTCTGTTTACATCTTTCACACATCATCAATCACAGGACCTTCTCACCCTCACCCAACATATGACTCACTTCTGTTTCCTTGGTTCCATTCACTGCTATTCACAGGTATGTGAATCACTTCACTTCCTTCAAGTTTTCTCAGTTCAGACATACATCCTAACTAACATATTGCTTTGCAGTGCAGTACCTAATAACTTTGCTGTAATCACATTTACTTTCAATTTTCTCCTTTTGCACACTCTCCCAAATTCAGATACCAACTTTTGCAGTTTCTCAACTAAATCTTCCACCAGTGATGAGTCACCAGAAGAGAACAACTGATTCAGTTCCCAGACCTTCCCCATCCCCAGCAGAGTCCACACTTGCCTCCTCTCTCCAAGACCCATGCATTTACCTGCCAAAGTGCCATAATAGACTTATAAGTTCAGTTACTTATTCACAATATTAGTATACATTCACATTGTTTTTCAGGCATCACTAAAAACGTGTTGATCAGAATTGCAGAGAATTCCCCACAACATGACAGTGCTATGCTCGCTTCAGCTGGTGCAGCCCAGGTCAGTATTAACTTCTTTATTACTTGTATACCAGGTCTTATATTTTATTCCTCCCATTTAGTTTATAGGTAATTTTTTGAAACAGATTCTTTGATTAATTCAGTGACATTTTTGTTAGACCTATGGGGATACATTTAATATTTAGGGTAGATTAGATAGATTTATATGTCTAATCACTTAATAGGAATCATCAGTATATGATACGAAATGTATTTTTTGTTTTGCTTTTGAAT
Source organism: Panulirus argus (assembly GCA_038088735.1). Taxonomy (NCBI): domain Eukaryota; kingdom Metazoa; phylum Arthropoda; class Malacostraca; order Decapoda; family Palinuridae; genus Panulirus; species Panulirus argus. The sequence goes on along the minus strand of JAYMFT010122647.1, from coordinate 5,801 downwards.
AGTGATATTGGTTAGGAAGGCTCTTTGGTATATACAAAAAAATGTTTTTTCCATACTTGATTGTCATTTCCTGTGATAGCAAGGTAGCACCAGGAACAGATGAAGAAGGGCCACATTCACTCACATCCATTCTGTTGCTGTTATGGCTAATATACCAAAACCACAGCTCTCTATCTACAGCCAGGCCCCACAGAACTTTCCATGGTTTACCCCGGATGCTTCACATGCTCTGGTTCAGTCCATTGACACCACATCGTTCCAATTTATTGTTTCCCATTCACACCCTTCACCCTCATGCATGTTCAGGCCTTGATCACTTGAAATTTTTTCACTTCACTTCTGACACATATATCCTCTTTCTCAACCTTTCCTCACTCATTCTCTCCATATGTCTGAACCATTTCAGCACACCCTCTTCAGCTCTTTCAGCAACACTCTTTTCATTAATGCATATCTCTCTTACCTTTTCATTACTTACTTGATGAAACCACCTCACACCACAAATTGTCCTCAAACATTCCATTTCCAACACATCCACCATCCTCTGCACAGTCGTATCTATAATCCATACTTCACAACCATAAGATAATGTTAGAACTACTATTCTTTCAGACATACCCATTTTTGCCCTCCCAGACAATGTTCTCTATTTTCACACATTCTTCAGTGCTCCCAGAACCTTCACCCCCTCCCCACTGTTACAAACGTGTTATTCGATGTTTATGTTCTGGGTACTCAGCGCCCCTCTGTAACTGTTCTCAGCCAGGCCTCATGAACATGTGTGTACTGAGGTGTGTCTTGGGTTAAGGTACAGGGAGGGCAGCTCAGCAGGAACTTCTGTTTTTATGACCGTTTGCAGTCACACCTCCCTCTGAGGTCGTGGTATCGAGTGACCAAGTCACACGACTGCTCAGCAGGACTACTGAGTGCAACCGGTAGTGGTCAACCCCTTCTCAGCCGTTGCATCAGGGGGCCCAGGTCGGTGTGGTTTTCACTTCTGTTGGACCTAACTTCCCAGCATCTCACATTGGAGATGAGGGGTGTGTCCTGACCATGTCAGCCAATCGGAACTGACACTGTGTGATCACTCCCTCCAATCGCAATTGAGAGGATTACTCTGCTAATAAGCCCTAAGCCACCCAGAGTGCCTGGGAGATGTAGTGCCCCGCTACACACTAAGATGTTGTTCTTTGTTATCTTGCGTTATATAGTGAACTTTGTATTGTAATGTGCCGTAGAATTGTCAACCGATGGAGTTATATTATTCTCATGTTTCTATATTTGAAGTTTGTGAGGGGAGAGACCTCCTGGTTTGATAACTTGCCGGGGCATTAAAGTAACGTAGATATTTAAGCCCAAGTAATGTGTTACTTTTTGTATTGTGTATTTTATTTCTTTTAAAATAAGTGATTTTAATCCTGGTGTTTGATTTCATTCCTTGACTCAAAAGTCACGTTATCTGTGTTGCATAACAAGAAATTGTCGACATTTTACCAGGATTTTCTTACCTTTTTATAGAGTCTCTTTCCCTTGTTATTTAATCATGTTGTTGACCAGTGATGCAGACATGGCCTGTTTCTGTTGATCTGAGCCCTCTCTAAGTGATAATAAATCTTTGTCAATTTACGAGTTGAGGGTTGTTGCGGATATGTTAGGATTGGAGTATGACCGGAATTCTCATAGAGTAGAGTTGGAAGCTTTGGTAATTAACAAATTAATTGGTGAGCAACTAGTAAGGACTGTGCCTGATGTTGAAAATAGTGGTGACGATACCTTCCCGCCACTGAAGTCAGCTGAAGTCTTAGCCCCTCCACAGCACCATAGTGATCTTGATGTCATTCCCAAAAGCTTGTGGCTTCAACTAGAGATTGCTAGACGTAATGCGCAGAATGAACAAGCTAGAATTGATGCACAGGTACAACTGGAAGAAGTGAAGATTGAACAGACTAGATTTAACGCACAAGCACAGAAGGAACAGATTGAACAGATGAGACTAACTTTGGCACAAGAGAAACTACGACAGGCCGCATTAAGATCAGTACCGAAGTTTGATTTTACGAAATTTGCAAGTTTTGTACCAAAGTTTTGTGAAGATGATGTAACTAAATTTTTCCATACATTTGGAAATGTGACCAATCAGCTATCTTGGCCTAAGATATCTTGGTTGATTTTATTACAACCTGTCCTTAGTGGTAAGGCTCAGACCACATATGCTGCACTGTCTAGTGACCAGTGTATTGATTATGAAATGATTAAGGATGTAGTGCTGAAAGCTTACAGAGTCATGTTTAGGAGTGACTGTATTAACCCTGGCCAGGCCCATGCAGAATGTTTTTGTGAAAAGGCAATTTATTCATGCAATGGCTGCACTCCGAACGAGATTGTGAGTTTGCGGAACTTAATTAAATGATAGAGAGGTGGAGTCTGTTGATAGGGTTGGGGGACTTGCCAATCAGTACTCATTAAACCACAAACTTGTTATGGGTGGTGTTGGCAAGGGAAAATCCAGTAATGATGTAACCCTGCCTGAATCTGCCTCCTTGCTGAGGGCTCCTAAGAGTAAGAGTACACATCCTGAGAGGTTTAGGTTGTGTTCTTATTGTGGCAAGGGTGGTCATCAGGCGAGGGAGTGCTGGAGCAGGCTAAAGGACTCCAGGGACACTACAAAGAGTAGGCTGGTCAATCTTGTCTCAACCTTGGAGCCACCCAGTGATGTAATGGAGGCTAACCCTGCTCTCAGTAACATGGGGAACTGTAAAAGTGGCAATCTGGCTGTAGACGAGGATCCGTTTAGGAGGGAACTACAATGCATTCCTGTCTAAGGGTTATGTCAGTAGCTGTAGAGTAAGAAGAGAAGTGACCACATTGTGTGATTCTGGTGCGGTGCTGTCCCTGATGTTGAAGATTTGGTGCTTGTAGGAGAATCTGAGTAATAAGTCTTGCTGGACTGGCTGTAGAATCTCAGGGCAGCTCTGCTTGCTGATGTGTGTGTGGAAATGGACCTTTTCACAGGCCCTGCTCTTGTGGGTTGTGGATAAGTTGCGTGTCTCAGGAGTGGACTTTGTGTTAGGCAATGACCTAGCTTGTGGGTTGTGGATAAGTTGCGTGTCTCAGGAGTGGACTTTGTGTTAGGCAATGACCTAGCAAAAGGAAAGATGAGTCCAATGGTGGAGTTGTCTGAGACTGGTAGAGTCCACGGAGACAAAGCAACTTGAAGAAGAGGTACCAGAGCTATTTCCAGTGTGTGCAGTTACCAGGGCCATAACAGCTAGTAAGACAGGCTGTGTACCTTAGGAGACAGAGGTTGGGATGGAGAGAGGAAACACACCCTATGAGATAGAAACTGGTAAGGAGGATGGAAGACAAGGAGTGGCAGGCAGTCCACCAGGTTGCAGTGCCACATCCCTACAAAAAGATTTTGAAGCTTGCACATGACTCGAGCTTCGCAGGTTACTTAGGGGTGAGAAAGACCCTAGACAGGGTGTGGTGGAATGTGTATTGGCCTGGTGTCCACCGGATGCCCTTCGGTATGTAAAGATGTGTCATACATGTCAGGTGACAGGGAAGCCTAATCAAAAGCTTAGGGCTGCTCCCTTAGTTTCCATTCCTCCACTTGAAGCTCCATCTGATCGTGTTATAATTGACACTGTGGTCCCTTTGCCAAAAATCTCTTCTTGCAGCTGTTACATTTTGAGTATTATTGATATGGCCACGAGATATCCCAAAGCAATACCTTTAAGAAGCATGAAAGCAAAAACTGTTGTCTGGGAATTGCTTAGCTTCTTCACAAAGTTCAGACTACCCAGAGAGGTGCAATCTGATCAGGGGTCCAATTTTATGTCCAGGGTTTTTCAACAAACTCTTAAAGAGATGAGTATTGGTAAGGGTACTTTCACCGCTTACACCCTCAGAGTCAGGGCACATTAGAACATTACCTTTCTACACTAAAGTCCATGCTGAAGAAGTATTGTGCCGACAACACTAGAGACTGGGATAGGGGACTACCCTTCCTTTTGTTTGCCACCCGAGCAGTGCCGAATGAGTCTCTAGGTTTCTCCCCCTTCGAGCTGATGTTTGCCCACGAGGTCCAAGGGCCTCTTATAAGTTATTGAGAGATGTGTGACTGAACAAGAATGAGAATGTTGGACTGCTGAACTCCATCAATAAGTTAAAGGAGTGACTACAGAAATGTTGGGAAGCAGCTCGGGGGAATTTAACAGAGACCCAGGCATGAATGAAGAACTGGTATGACAAACAGTCTCAATTGAGGAGTTTTGAGACGGGTGACGAAGTGTTGCTTCTATTACTCCAACCAGGACAACTGCTGGCAGTCTGTTTCCTGGGTCCATACACCACAATTAAGATGGTAGGAGACTTGAATTGCCTCATCTCGACTCTTGACAGGCGCAGAGGCCAGAGGTTATGCCACATCAACATGCTTAAACCATATTTTAATCGTGATTCTCCTCCTGTCAAGCAGAGTGTACCAGTCTTCCTGGTAGAACTTCCCATCGGAGCTGTGTGTGACGAGGAAGACAATCCAGATACGGGTGCCCTGGAGACCTTGGGACCTGTTGGCAGCATGGACAGGGAGGAGGAGGTGAAGCTCTCACATCTGACAGAGGAGCAACAGGTGGAGATATCTGCCCTGCTGTCAAAACACATGAAGGTTTTCCGAATCACACTTGGACAGACCTCACTGACAAATCATAATGTAGATGTGGGAGATGCCTTGCCTATTAAGCAAGCTCCTTATCAGCTAAGTCCACAATGGGCCACCATCCTTCAGAAGGAGTTAAACTACATGCTGGAGCACAATCTGATTGAGCCGTGTCAGTCAGAGTGGAGCTCACCTGTGACCCTTGTACCCAAGCCTGATGGGACCTCTTGGTTCTGTATTGACTACTGCCAGCTTAACAAGGTGACGGATGACCGACAGTTACCCCCTGCCATGCATGGAAGATTGCATAGATCAGATTGGCATTGCTTACTATCTGACAAAACTTGACCTCAAGAAAGGATACAGGCAGATTAAATTAATTGAGAGAGCACAAGACATCAGTGCTTTCGTGGTGTTGGGATGTACATATAAGTGTAAAGTGATGCCTTTTGGCATGAAAAATGCCCCTACCACATTTCAGTGAATTGTGGACATTCTCATCAGAGATTTGCCTGGCTGTGTAGTGTACCTGAATTATATTGTAATACATAGTCAGAGTTGGGATGAACATATATGAAGACTTGACAACCTTTTGACTGTCTTAGATAAGGCTGACCTTGTTCTCAACTGAGACAAATGTGAATTTGTAAAAGCTAAGGTGCAGTATTTGGGCTGTGTGATTGGCCAATGTGAGTTAGTTCCACCAACAGTAAAGGCCCAGGCTTTAGCCTAGATAGGTACCCCTCGATGTAGAAAAGAACTCAGACGTTTTATGGATATGATAGGATACTACAGAATGTTTATTGTTAACTGTGCCACTATTGCAGCTCCCCTCACAGATTTATTGAAGAAAGATGTAAGATATGTTTGGAAAGAGTAGTATGAGACAGCTTTCCATCAGTTAAGAGACATACATTGAGGTAGTCTTATTTTGCAGGCTCCTAATTTTAACAAACCATTTAAATTAGCTGTAGATGCCAGTGATGTAGGAGCTGGTGCTGTTCTCTTGCAGGAGGATGAAGAGAAGATTGACCATCCAGTAAGCTATTTAGTAAGAAATACTTGGAATACTCGGCAAGCTGCTGCGTCACATGATTATTGTGTGGCCATCGGCAACTCAAGGGTGTGCCGTTTTAATAAC
>JAYMFT010122636.1:0-13219 GCA_038088735.1 Panulirus argus | reverse complement strand
AAAAATAAAAATATATATATATATATATATATATATATATATATATATATATATATATATATATATATAACAATCCATGAGTTAGCATGATTTTTCTAACACCTTTCAGTCTCTCACCATTGATTTTCATCATATACACACAGCTGTTCGCAATGCTAGCCAGGAATAGGCAATCACAAAGTGGAAAGCAATGTAACAATTGAATTGATTGAGGTGGAAGTGGTGGCAATGTCTCTACTACATAACCCCAATCCTGGGAAGAATAATCTATTACATGACCCGGAGTTAATTTCCTTAATGGCGATGATGAATGCATCGTCTACATCTTTTTTATGTGGCGAAATTGGCACCACTGAAACACTGTGTCTTTATGATGATGAGGTCAATAGCCTATGATAAGCTATTATCCGCTCAATTTTTCTCCTGTTAGACAAATTCTTATTGAAAGCTATTCTGACAGATATTGTTGTCATATTTGGATACTATTGGATCTATTTTTTTCTTTTATGCAAGATGTTCGTACTTTTGCAAAACCCGTTTTCTCACATTTATTTTTTGAAGAAAATGATTATCTTCATATTTTTCCAACAATATAGTATTGTACAGGGATTTTATACTTGATATAAGAATTATAGAGACCAAGAGAGATGCATAACGCATAGAATAAAACTGTACTGTTTCTAGTATTAACGAGAAATGGGGGTTTAGTTAGAGAAACTGACCTTACATTAATTAATTATATACTGTACTTGTCATACTAGGAAATACGATTAGAAACTGTTAGTCTATGGTACATTACATCTACAAAAAGCTTGTTTAAGTTGTTCATGAAATCACAGAAAAGATTATTACCAAAACGAGTAACATTGGTGTTGGTCTCGACGAGTTTCGCATCTTAGTATTCCACTCACTCTATGACGTCACGCCATGATGTCATCTTGCGCTATGCGGGTGATTTTTTTTTTTTTACCTTCATAGAATACGTTTGGATTTCCCGTCCGTATCCGGTACTGTACATTACTTTTGTGTAGTGTTAGTTAATGAATGTTATGAAAAGCCTTTAGTAATATGTTTTTTACGTATGTTGACTTTTTTTTTATACATAGGATCTTTGGCTTAGTACTAGTTTGTTTTGGTTAGGTTCATTCAGAGATGGATGATGCGAATTCTACGTGGTTTACGTGGGAGGAGGAGAAGGAAGGGGAGCATGTGATGCAAGCGGTTCGGTTTACGTGGGTGTGAGAGAACGATAGGTTTGGTGCAGATGAGGGGGGTTTTGTGGGTATATGGGTGGTTTACGTGGAAACTGTACGGATATAGAGAATGTGGCTGAAGGCCTCTCGTAAGGACTGGAGACGTCGACTTAGAAACAGGGAAATACGTCGTAGGAGGACGGCGCGCGGGGAGCCGAGCGCGCCAACAATGCGCTGCTGCTCGCCCCTGTAACACAGTAAAGCACGTCCTTGACAGCAAGGTCTCCCAGACTCAGCCAATGCCGCTGCTGCTGCCGTTCTTACTGCTGTAAATGATGACGTTACTGTTGTTATTGCTGACGTTACTGTTGTTATTGCTGACGTTACTGTTGTTAGTGCTGACGTTACTGCTGTCAGTGTTGGCGTTAATGCTGTCAATGCTGACGTTACTGCTGTCAATGTTGACGTTAATGCTGTTAATAATGACGTTACTGCTGTCAGTGCTGATGTTACCGCCGTTACTGCTGTTCCCGTTCCTGTTGATAAGACTCCTGTTGGTATTACTGTTGCTGTGAATGTCTCTGCTGTGTATCACTGGGTTGCGAAGGTTCCTAGCTTCTGTCTGTTGTTCTTGGCTGCATCGGTGGCGTGACGATTTCTGTTGCCATTACATCTTTTGTTTTGCTTGTGTGTGTGTGTGTCGTTGCACATTTGAGTGCACATTTGAGCCGTTATGAGCCATAACTCTGGCGAGGGAACACAGTAGCAGCCCGGCTCTCCTCTCCTAATTACAAGCACGAGCTCATTGACATCTAAAGCCATTGGGTAATTAGTTCTTAGAGGCATTAATCACTATGTTCCTTAATGAGTAAGTGTAGTAACATTCCTGACTTTCGACCTTATCATCCCTCTACTGATGCGTCTGTACAGGTGCATCTCTACAGGTGTTCACACTTGTTGAGTATACAGTGATGTGACGTGACGTGTGAGGAACTGAAAGGAAGTCTGTAACGGGTGACAGGAGCAGCTGGTGTGTGTCCCGGACGGTGCACAACAGAGGCAGATCAGATCTTGCAGGGCGCGTACGCCCCTTCATAAATCACTTAGGCTTCGCTCCCTCCCGCACCTGATACCATCTTGTTAAGGGATGGGAGAGGGAGAGGAGACGGGGGGAGGAGATGGGGAGAGGTGCTGAGACAGTGAGGGATGGTAGCGCTCTGGTGTGTGTGTGTGTGTGTGTTGAGACCTTAGACTTACGTAAGTATATATCAATCATAATGACCAATGAAATGAACCACAGAACAGGTAAAGAAGTTCTCTACAACCTCCTCTTCCCTGAAGAGACTTTACCACATTCCTGGGTACACCCCAGATATCCTTAGAGAAAAGGTCCTTCGAAGGACATAAGGAAAACCAGTTCGTCCGTCCACTTCTACGAATCGCAGGAGACTGGTTTTCTGAAGACGCTCCTGATGTTCCCATCCTTCTTATTAATCTCTGGTGTAGGGGGGTGAGGAATGCGACCCCACAGAGACTGAAGATACGTATTGATCTCATGTACTGGGGTGAGGAGGGGAGGGGGAGAGGAGGGGGGAAGGGAGGGGGTAAGCTGAAGGGTGTTATGGCGTTCGGGTTGATCATTATGGCCGACGCGTCTGACCCCACGACTCCATGCCTCTGGGCTGCATTCGTTCTCTGCTTGTTTGATTAAGCGATCCCTCAGTGTGTGTGTACACACAGGCATCTGCATTTTGCCATGACCTTCCTGACCTGCCTTACATGGAGAAGAAAAAGAGTGTATTTCTTTTCTGTCTCTGTCTGTCTCTATCTCTCTATTGAAGTTTGAAAGAGAAACTTCTTAATATTGTATCTATTCTCAGACATTTAACTTCAGTAACTCACTGGATTCCCATACTGAAAGCTTCCCCAGCTCTTAGTCTTCAGTGACGGCCTGTTCTCTGGATTTCGTTGTACAGGATTCTTGTCTAAAAAGTATTTTTTCTGTGTCCTCCCAGATTGTGATGGTCCCTGCTGGAAGGTAAGCTAGGATGAGGCTCCCGACTTGGCTTCTCTTCGTCTGTATCCTCGGCGGGGCTGTCCTGTGTCTAGCCAGCAGCCGGGATGATGCGTCGGACCCCCGGAAGAGGACCTCGCCCCCAGAGCCCCTGGAGTGCAGGCTACGTCGTCAGGAGGAACTCATCACCTGTCGAGGCGTCAACACCACCCAGCTGGTGGAGTCGTTGACAAGAATGAGGGAGCAGGTGGCAGAGGGACGACAGCTCGGCGAAAAGCCCCATGAGGGTGAAGACGACAAGTTAGTGTCTACAATCTGTCGCCTTAGCGATAAGCTCATGTGATCACCCGTTCCATACGTGAGGTTGATGTAGTAAGATTTCCATTTTTCTTTTGTCACATTGTGCTGTCAGGCAGGAGGATGTGTAGCTGTCTCATAAATCGGCCAAATGAATTCAAAGAACGTAATGGCAAGGATAGTGTTCTTTGGAGAGAGAGAGAGAGAGAGAGAGAGAATTTTATGTTGAAGGCTCCAGTCAAGGACAAAAGTCCACATCAAGGCCGGGCCCTAATTGAAATATAGAGAGAATTGTGTGACTCTCTTAAATAAGTAAGTCGACAGAGCACCTTCTTTCCCTCCTGATTCGTATGTACTTAATCTCATCAACATGTGGGTCTTATCCCCAGGAATCCAGCGCCTGCGAGAGGCGGCGATGGCTCTCCGACTGTTCGCGAAGTGTCGTACTTCAGCTGCCTCCTGCCGAAGGTGACTGCGGCATCACTCCTCACCCCATCCTCCCTGGAGATCGTCAGCGTTATCAGTTCGGGCGTGGAGGAGGTCCTACCGGAGGCCTTCAACGCCCACGCACACACCCTCACCCGCCTCGATCTCTCCCACAACCTGTTGAAGACGTTGCCCAACGCGTTGGTAAACTTGACGCGGCTGGAGGTCCTGGATCTCCGCTACAACGAGATCGACCACCTGCCGGAGGGCACCAAGCTCTTTAACCTTCACCGCCTGCGGCAGCTTCACCTGGACCATAACAAACTTGGGCAGGTGCGTTGCAAGGGTATGGAGGGTCCCTCTCGGGGCCTTATCCTGGCAAGGGCGGGCACTTTGCCTTTCGATGGCTCGTCCATCCCTTCCGTTCATTGTATCCCTGAAGTGCTGTTATGATGATGGTAGAGAGCATATTTAGATGATATTACTCGTAGGGAAATCCCACCCTATGATCCCAAACGAAATCCCACACCACGACCACCAACCAAATCCCTAACCAAACCCCACCCCATGATCTCTTAGCAATAACTCCCGTCCCTCTCACACAGGTTAGAGGCATGCAGGAACGCCTTGGGTACCACTCCTCAGGGATAAGTCTGGCAGTCTTCAACCTGGAGCCCCTGCGTGACTCCTTGACCCACCTTACCCTCGGCCACAACGCCATCTCCGCCTTCCCCGAGCAGTTCTCCAGACCCTTCACCAGGCTCACCAACTTGGACATCTCCTCCAATCATATCTCAGGTCAGTTCCTGGTGATCTTTGACCAGTCTCAGTATAGGGGGTATCTAGGCTCAAACCCTGAACACCAGCTACACTCTTCTAAACCATCATAAAACGTATAGGTTTAATATAAATTAGTTATCCCTTTAGAAGTGCGATTTACCATTTTCTATTCCAAAATATCCTTTAATAAAAGGAAAACGAAGATAATAAAAGGGTAACTATAATATTATGGAAACCGTACACACCCACATTACTCAATATCATTTGTTTACGTTGATATCAGAAAAAAATGAAGTAAATCATCCCTTACTCACTAAATTTCAGGACATTTTGACAGTCGTTTCACACTGTGTCGATTTGGAGTTGAATGACGTGTAGTGCCTAAAGTCTTCACTTTGCAATTTATGTCTGTTTGAATGTTTGACGTATATGGTGCAGAATCTGGCCAAAAGTTTACCCAAGAGCTGATAGTCATTTTATTCAACAGAAAATACATCATCTTATTACAGTTCATGAACCATAGACTCAGGAATCACTTCCCTTTTACTTGTCGCAATTATCTGTTCAAACCTGTCAGGGTCTTTTAAGTACTCCACCTGTCTGTATGAATAAAAGTCCCCCTTCGTAACTAGAGCTTGATGGCTCTTCTCCTTGTCTCTCTATTTCTATTTTCTAAATACATATGAAAGTCTCTGAAGCCACTTTTTAGCACCATAGAAAAAGTATATCACCACCACCAGGTGACCAGTCTGCTACTATTTAAAAAGCTCTCGTTATCAATTCTGTATGGGAAATATACACAGAAAAATTAAACGTAGTTTTAGGATTACTATTATTTCCTGAGATTACTTTACCACTCTCAAAAAATAAGAATATTTGGTTGGTGCATGACGCAGATGGTCTTAATAGCCTTTGTTGCTGGGCTTAAAAAGCAAATAACCATAATTATGGGGCATATATATATATATATATATATATATATACGAAGTGAGAGTATATGTGATCAGAGAATAATAGGTTACAAAAATTCCCCAGTGGAGGTAATGATTTCACGTTGACGGCCTTAACGACATGACAGTTAATAAGCCTAAAGCCCAAATAGCAACTAACCTTCATTATGAATCTTACTTCATCGGCCTCAGAGATCTCCAAGAAAAGAAAGGCTCAGTACCCACAAAGAATTCAGGTCTATATAACAAAGAAAAGAATGTTGGATAGGGATTTCTAAAATATTTTCTCTGATTCATCAGGTCACATAAAGCCCTAATTGTTAGCATAAATTCGCCATCACCTTGACCTGTTCCTCCGCCTTGGTTATCAGTGTCCTTGACACACACACCAAGCGGAGGGATCAACTGGCAGCCTCTCCGTTGCTATGGTCCCCACTGTGAAAGAAATTGATGTCTTGGAGGTCTCGACGTGGCCCAGGAGGTTACATTAGGGTTCTGTTCCAGAGCAGAGGATCTCCCCTTCTTGTTTTATGAGAGGTTGAAGGTTTTTGATATCACTGCACCACAGTCATTATATAGTATATGTATAATGCATATACAAGATCACGCGCACCACTGTGACTTCAAACAATATATATATATATATATATATACTGTACCAATTTGTTCAATATCGAATTATATCTTGGAGGCCCTCAGGGCCTTGCACGAAACTCATCTCTTCTGTATTTTCTCATTTTCTTTTTTCTTTGCGTATTCATTTTCTTTTCAGCTTTTTATCATATTCTTATGTTTGCAGAGGTGCTGGAGGGCGGGTTCAGCGAGATGCCGAGGCTGCAGTACCTGGACCTGAGTGGGAACCTCCTACATTCCTTTAGTCTTCGAGGCCTTGAGGCTTCCCTGCTTGACCTCAACCTCAGAGGTGAGGACGGAGTCATCCCGGCAAGGTGGGAGTTTCTTCTGATGCTGGGGGAGGAGGAGGAGGAGGTGGAGATATGATCTAAACAACGTACGGGTCTTGCTCAGAAGTACAAGATATTTTGAAATTCAAGCTCTACTATTCTCCCCTTAACCTCTCGGTAGTTCACTGTATATGCTACATGTAAATCACTTTCCACCAAAGTCTTTCTCACTGTCTTTTATTAGATAATCTCTCGATCTCTTGGTGATCCATTCCTCTCTCCTCAGGTAACCCGTGGACCTGCACTTGTGACTCCAAGTGGATTTTGAAGAGTCTCCAAAGCAACGCCTCCGCTGCCACACCCACAGTCACCACTCCTACTTGTTCCACACCGCTCCACCTCCGCCACCGAGATCTGACGTCCTTAACAGGTGTTGTAGTTTTTCCTGACCACCATCTTATACTGGTGTCTGCCTGGTACTGGCACGTGTTCTTAAGAACCATCGATCCTGCAGTTTTGAAAGATGTTGCCTCATTTGAATGGTTGTCAACTGATATAAAAGTCATCGCACTAAAGTTCACATCATATATATATCGTCATTTTGTATTAAATGAAGTTTAAAAGATGCAGAAGTTTCACTGATGTAATGTTGATGTTCTACGTATTTTGATATAGTTTAGACACATGCATTTCCAATAGTAGTTTCACTGAGACGCACCGCATTCTGCCAACGTCGTGATTTCATATGATCTTCCAATTTCCAGAGTTGGACTTGTGTCCCCCTGAAGTGGCGTCATCTGACAACCGGGTCGTGTTTGTTGGCGACGAAGGCGACGGTCCTCTGAGAAAGGCCCTCGACTCCCTCCACCTCTTGAACGTGACGGCGCTCAACCACAAGGCACTCATTGTCTCCTGGAGGATCGACGCTGAGTTCTACTCCCCTTCCAGCCCTCCGACGGAGCCCCTGTCGTGGGCCGTCACCCTACGAGAGATGCGGGAGGACCCGCGGTCTGCGACAGTCACCAAGATGAACCTAGAAAGGTACAAGGAGGAGAGGCCTGATTGGCAGCCGAGAGACTCCCTCTTCACGGAGCTCTTGCACGGCCTCGAACCTGAGACGCAATACGTGCTCTGCCTGACGCCCACGCAAGACCACCATTTGTTCATTCGACCGGATAAATGCCGTTATGTCAGTACTCTGGGCAGAACCTTCCATACCACGACTACTACGACCACAGCGCCGGCCGCTGAGGTTCCTAGGATCATGCCATTTGTGTCGACAGAGAGCTACTCTGCCGAGACGGAGAGGGTGAGTATGGAACATGAATCCCGGCGGGTGATCCTGTCATGGAACGTCACCATCTACCCTCATGAGAGACCAGACTCTCCGACCAAGCGTGAGGCCATCTTGCTCCGTCCGTTAGGCTGGAGGATCACCTTCCGTCGCTTCGGTGAGGAGAATGACACGGAGGTGGTCCTGGTCAGCCGGGGTGGGGAGCCGGTGCAGAACTTCACGAACCATTACTCCGTCGAAGGGCTGGAGCCCGGCACTGGCTATACTTTCTGCTTCCACTCTTTAACTGAGCAAGAAGTGAGCGAGTCTCTGGCCGGAAGCACCAGCGAAGTGCGTGACATGATTCCTCAGGCAAATTTTCATGTCTCACAGGGACGCAGTCTACAGATACACGCTGACCATCAACCCGCTCATGCCGATGTTAGGACTGGTTTCGCACCATCTCCGGCGGGAGACTCCAAAATCCCTTTGGGCGTTACTTCAGACCGAGAAGTTCGGACGGAAGGAACGAATCCTGGATTGGCACAACACGGAGGTCGGCCCGCGGTGCTACCGGAGGGAAGTGGTCAAACTTTGCCATCACAGGGATCAGGTCGATCCTTTTCCCCCAATGTGCCACCCGTTCCAAACTTTCCCTCTCAGGGGAAAAATTCAGGCTTCCCCGCGAATATCCCCACAGTACCGAACTTTCCCTCTCATCCCCGCCGGCCTCCCCGGCCACAGGCTGGGGGAAACTTCGTCTACACAAGCACAGGGGAAAGAATTCCCCTCCCGTCGACGTCTTCTGGATTTGGTCCCTTTCGCATGCCGTCTATCGTCGGACCGATCGTAAACATCGGATCCATTGATCCACCTCCGAGCTCTTCCTCGACACCGGGGAGTCCTCGGAACTCGAAGCAAAGGTTCATATATGAATTTGATGATTCCTCAAGTGAAAAACCTCCCAAGCAGTCTTTCACATATGAATCCACAACAGAGGCAACTAATACAACGACTCCAGCACGTCAGATCTATACTTACCAGACTAGACGCAAGAGGTCCGTTGACGAGAACGCTAACACCCGGTACAGCAAGATTCTCCAAACAGGGGCCGTTCAGTACTGCCAAGAAATCGTGACTCTTGACGAAAACGACATCATCACGCCGGTGGCCATCGCCTCCACTGTGTCCAGCTCCACCACCATGGTTGTGGTGCTCATCTTCTGCTGCTGCTGCCCGAAGAGATGCCGTCGCAAAAAGTCCGGTTGGAGTGGCAGGCCCTCCTACACCACCCGCAAAGTCAGCACCATCTCCGCCCCGACTCCTGTCAACGTCTTCTCGGGTCACAGCTCGATCATCACCGGCTCTGTCATCGGCGAGGGTAACGGGAATCTAAAGAGCGCTCTGCCGCCCAGAAGCACGACCAGTACCACGCCCGGAGGCACGACTTACGTGGGGCGTGAGGCCAACGGCAACCTGGTGAAGACGGGGCGCTCAGTGTCCGTCACCTCTAGTGCTGGGTACCTGACACCCATGCAGATGCCTAACGGGGTCGTTCACGATCCTGATCAAGTGTTCGGTGACGCCCAGTTACGCCAGAGACCCGATCTGAGCACCTTGAAGGATCGTCTTCTCCAGCAACACAAGGATCTGAAGGACTTTCATCCTGGTTATGACATTCCTCCGACGTCCTCCAACAAGACACTCTTCGGGTACGACTATCCACACCCTTCCCCCGTCAACCCAATTGGGGCTCACAGTAACCACACCGGCAGAACGGACAATCTAAGCACAGTGGCAGCAGTTCCCTCACACTCAACCCGCGACCCCAACCACGCTGCCTCCTCTATCAACAGCGGCCAAGACCCCGAAACACAGCAGCCAGAAGTGAACCTAAATATTCCTTTCGCCCAGAACAAGAGCTCCGGTTTAAACAAGAGTGTCGACCTAAACAGAAACCCAGCCTTAAACAGGAGCGTTGACTACAACTACATCGCCCCTGAGGATATAGACAGCAAACCTCGAACTTACATTAAAAACGCGACGGCCAAGAACCGTCATCGCAAGTTTGGCTTCCCACACCGAGCGGGTGAGGAACACTTGACGCTGGATGCTCCCTCAAGTCCAGAGAGTCAAGACTACAACGACCATCCTTTGTCGAACGGAGAGCTTAGTAACTCGGCTCCTGACTTGGTTAACGTGGGGGGAAGTCCTACGTCTCCCGAGGAGCCTCAGCCTTCGGAAACAGAGGCGTCGGCGAGACTCAACCTCCTCATCGGTAACCAGACCACCAACTCTCTTCCGCGACTTTCCAGAGAGGAACATGGCGGAACGACGTCACTGCCGCCGGAGCAAACACCACCGCACGCTCCTGCGGAGGTCAACTGCTACGCTAACCTCCCCGTGTCCCAAGGCGGCAAGAGGGACGAGCAAGAGCCACGAACCAATAAGACTCGTGACATGTACCACACGTGGACCAGCCCGCGAATCAACCCCAAGAAGACACGACCCAGTATGGGTGAAGTGGTCCTAACGGGCGGGACACTGATAGAGGTCCCTGACGGGTATGTGGTCCCTAAACCCCCCAAACCCGCGCGACCCGTCACGCTCCTGACGCAGGGGGAGGAAAAGGTTAAAGACTCCGAGAACCCACCAGAGATTCTCCCCGCTCTAGCCTCACAGGAAGATAATAAACCCGTCAGAAGACTACCGCCTCTCGTGATACCCAACGACTCTGAGAGCGAGAAAAGTAAAATAACTCACCTCATAACGCCTGAAATGGAGTCAAATCGGATTATAATCAGTACGGGGATGCCAGTGTAGTACCAAAGGTGCTTCATCGTCCTGTAGTCTGGTACCCTTTTGAAACTCAGGCGCCCATATCTCTGGAAAACAAAATACCAAGTGTTGACTTTATGATAAAAAACAGCTTTGTAAATTTCAGCAGCAATTGAGACATAGGTGATACCATTTTTTATTACTCGTGTTAAAGGAAATATGTACATAGCAAATATTTTGATAGAAAAATCTCCTGCACCTTGCAAAAGAAAAAAAAAATCGTATTATCTGTACATTGCTGTATCATGTACACAGCATTCTTGTTATCCGTCCATATTAGCTTCTGCTAATTGAAATATGAATACAGTAACTTCATCTTCAAAATTGTTTGACATATTCAAAACTTTCAGTTGGTTTTCTTGGAAATTTTGATTTCACATTTTTGTCCCCAATTATAACTCTCACTTGACTAAAGGGCCTGTGTTTGTAAATAAAAGGACGTTGCACCGAGAGGTCTATGTGCTTGGGAGAAAATTAAACATGTCTGTCACAGAACATACGCTAAGTACAGATCAGTTATGGACAGTAAAAAGATAGTTCACATTCGTAGTTAATTCAATGTAAGAAAAGTCTGGGATGGTTTTCTTTAATGGCCAGTATTTAGTAAAAAATGGAAAATGTCGCCGTTCATAGACTGAACCGCAGCCATTTGTAGAGAGAGCGGACTGTGTGAGGATAATAGAGAATATATTTGACGAGTGTTTAGAATGAGGGCATTTCGCACCTACCAGCATGGGCAAGGGTATAAAGTAGTTTTGATTATTCCCTGGGATTTATATATATATGGAAGACGATGTTGCAGGTGGAATAATGAGTGGCGGGTGTATCTTTTGGTGACTGTTTACTTCACTTGCAATGCTATATTTGTGGAGTAAACGACTTAGTTTTCCAAAGTCATTTGTTAAAAACAAGATATGGGGTATTTTTTCCCCCTCCCCTTTTCCTTGCTTAAACACAAAGTATTTGGCAGCATTATCTTGTGCGTAATCCTAAGGAAGTACGAGACGAAGCCTAGTTTTCACAGTGTTGTGGATTGATCAGATAAACTAAACAGTGATAAAAAATGCTGAGAAAAAGATATTAGATGAAAAGAAATTGTAAAGTGGAAACCAAGACGGATGGAAGTTGATAGGCAATAGAAATCCTGAAACCTTTCCTGTTTGTTGTTGACTGTTGATTCTGGGTGTACTGATGAGTGGTAAACAGTGATTTCTTGTGGACAATGCAGTGTCAAAACTTGTGAAACTATGTTTAACTTGTGCTTGAGGAAGCGCTCGATGACACTGATGTGTGTATAAACTTGAACCCACTTATGTGCAACGTACGTTCAACTAGTGCTAGAGGAAACACGTAATGACACTAGTGTTTGAATAACTTGAATATAGTTTGTGTGAATCCGGTGGTGAAGCGGCAGCAAACTGAGCAAAGTTCGCTTTTGGCTTCATATTGCCGTTGGTTCGAATCTTCAAAGCAGCGAGCTGAACTACAAAGTGAACCATTGGAACTATCTTTGAGATTGTCTCGATCTATCCTCATATAAAAGAATATTTACTGTGATGTGCAAGTCCTGATACTCTTACAAACTATATTTAGATAAGGAAAAGTTATGTAATATAAAATATATATATAAACCTTGAAATCACAAAGAGAAATTTCTATCCACCGAAACATTTACATATCTTCTGTTTAGCCAAGTATGAACTTCGCTGTCCGGCGAGGCGAGCTGCTTTCCTTAACGCATAACCTCCATCTACTTGTTATGTAAACACCTTTGATGATATCATTGTTCGAAGGGAAAATGGACAGCAATGCCTGTGGCAACGATCAGTGTGTATCATGTGGACATGTGTTATATCAAGAGTTTAGTTAAATGCCAGATGATAAAGGTGTACTTTTACACATTGTTCGTAAATACACGTCATAGTCACTCTGAACCAAATCTTCACACACACACACACACACAAACGATCCCAATTATCGTTTGCGCTTTGATGAGTCGCATGAAAAGCGCAAGGTCTTTCCTCAAACCATTGGATTATAACGGACTACGACTGGGGAGAATACGGGTGTTTGATGCTCTGTTTTTATTAATATGTGAGCAAAACATTAGAAGAAGAATGCTTAAAAGTCATCTCTTAGTTTATTGACTCTTACTGATGACATTATTCATTTCTTAAGCTTAATCATCTTTGAGTGATGAAATTGTCAGACACTATTATCTGTAGCAATATATATATATATATATATATATATATATATATATATAATAACATAATTTCATAGGTTTAACATTAGAAAAACACCTTCATCAATTAATGCATTGTATTTGCATTTTATATTACAAACAATTTGATTACAGTACACACACTGGCTTGGCTACAACTCGAGTGTTATTCACAAGGAAATGATTATGATACACTAACTTGTTAGGGGCAGCTGTTTATCTGAACATACTAGTAACAATCTCTACTAATGCCTGTACAATATGCTCTAGCATTATATTCATCATATATATATATATATATATATATATATATATATATATA
>JAYMFT010122625.1:0-13220 GCA_038088735.1 Panulirus argus | reverse complement strand
CAAACCCGGCAGAGTCCCGTCCTCGCAACCACAACAAAGTGCTGTCCTCTCGAAGTCGCCTTTCATCAACAATGCCCTGTCCTCCCCAACAACAGTCGTCTCCCCTCCCCACACCCTCTCCTGTCCTCCCCAACAACAGTCTCCCCTCCCCACAACCTCCCCTGTCCTCCCCAACAACAGTCTCCCCTCCCCACAACCTCGCCAAGATCTCGTCCAAGGTACTCGTACGTAGGTAGACACGACGGTTCCCGGTGTCTCGTGCTCGTAATAATATCCTTACAACCAGGTGTTATTCCTCCCGTTACCTGTCGGCCCAGTGTTAAATCAGCGCGGTCTTTACACGCCCTTATCAATAACAGCTCCGACGTAATTACCAATTATGTGGTTCGGGAAAAGTTTTGAGGGATCGTGAAACATGAGACGCCATACTTACTAGAGATTATGTCGGACTGAATATGCCTCAGTCCTGGACCCGCATAAAGACCAGAGGTTGGAACCCGAGGTGGGAGAGAGAGAGAGAGAGAGAGAGAGAGTAATCCGAGGGCAAGAGCAGAGCGATGCATGAAACGATCAATCTCAATCATTCGCGAACTGGGGTCGGGTCGGATCGCGCCGCCCTGACTTTCAATTTCAGTTTCGCCCCGGCGGAGTCCGGGAACCGGGCCGGGCCCCCGGTGTTTCACAGCCTGTCACCTCCCACACCTCACTTGCTCTGAAAATTCCCCGACGGTTTTACGCAGCCATAAATCCTCAGCGGTTGGTGGGGAGCCCCCGCTATGCACAATGGGTAGTTGCGGGCGCTCGCCAGGCAGCACAGGGCCCTAAGGGGCGAGCGAACGGGAGATTGCAGGTCTCTGTAGTGGCGTTCTTCTCTACAGCACGGCAAACAGCGGTTCTCCGGTATCCTTGGTGGATTATATGGAGCCATGATAGTTCTCCGGGACGCCTGCATGACGACGTCACGGATCTCCAGGATTTCTCAGGAACCCAGTGAGGTCTAAACACACCTCTAATTCCTCTAATACGCTTCTGGGGGTGCATTACAACTCTCGATTGTTTCCAGAACCTTTTTCCTCTTTCTTATAAAGTCATAACGAGCCCCAGACATCCCTACGCAGCCTGGGAAAGCCCTATTAGTGCAAAAGAATCCCGGTTCCACGTCCAGGGACTTGTGGTTCTCGGGGGTACAAGCGCTGCCGCTCCTCGGCACAGGCCCCGGGAAGGGGCATATAATGCAGTTCCGTTAATTGGCAGATTTGGAGCGGTGGACAGACGCCGGCTGAAGACGTCACGTGAAGGTGTGTGTGTGCGTGTGTGGGGAGGGAAGTGATGTCATGTGTGATGCAGTAGAGGGAAATGATATCATATGCCACATACGTTCTGCCAAATGTGAAACATTCTTATTTCTGAATGATTCCGCAGACGTTTACTTACCGTTTATAACATCTGCATTTCGCTTTGCGAGTTTTCTCATGTGTATGGCTCTGCGCCTTGTGTCCGAACAGTCTGAGTTTTAAGATGTTTTCAGGATAAAAAAGATGTGGGATGAGAGGTGCTGTAAGGCCGCACATCAGAGTTAAATGCTCGTGCTGTAGTTAGGGATGGTACAGCAACAGCAGGAGGGCCGCTACAGCAGCAGCAGGAGGGCCTGTGCAGCAGCTGTAGGGCCGGCGTGTCACGCCAACGGACATGGTCCGTCGCCCTATAATTCAGGTGCCCGACCGCTGCCGCCCTCCTCACCCCATGCTCTATACCAACACCCGACCCTCTCCTGCGACTCACACGTGACTCACAGGGAACAAAGATGGTCACACACCTGACCCAAAGGAACATATATGGTTAAACAAGGCACATATATAGTCACACAACTGACCACAAGACACATAGATGGTCACACACCTGATTCCTACACATATATATAGTCACACACGTGACCACAAGGCAGACAATTAAGGATGCGAACATCAGATGTGACTTTCGACGAGTCATAACCACAAATGTTATCCTTCTAGTCAGACAGAAGAATTACTAATCCTTTATCATCCATCTATTGATGTTTAACTATGTTGCTTCATACTTAAAGCGCTAATTGTGCTTTCAGCGCATGACCCATTCCCGGCGATCACGTGAAGGAATAGAGAGAAGGGATGGAAGAAAGAAGGAAAGGAGAGAGAGGGGTCCAAGTGTAGATGGTGTGAGGGAAGGGTGGGTGCGTTAGGTCGTCTGAGAAGACCTGTTGTTGGATGGCGGGGAGAGACCAGGCAGAGGAGGAGAGACCCCTCACCTAGAAATAAAAGATGAAGGAGGGGAGGGAGGGAGGGAGGGAGAAAGGGAGAGGAGGATAAAGGATAGAGGGTTAAAATTCGTGAGGGTGTGAGAGCTGTATAGAACACCAGGGGGCTGTTTGGAGGGAGACGTCTTGAGAAGTTCAGAGGTGGACCTCGAGGGTGGCCAGATGTTCGAGAGAGAGAGAGAGAGAGAGAGAGAGAGAGAGGTAATCTATACCATTTCGTAAACAGTTGACGTCATAAAGCAAAGAATCTGTAGGAATATCCGAGAGATTCTTGGAGGACCAGTTTTGTTTTGTAAAGTCCATGGTGGTCAGCTGTCGGTTCTTCTGTCTGTCTGTCTGTCTATCTGTCAGTCACACAACCTCACCGTAGGAGGGTACGCGTGTACCCTTTCCTTGCCAACCAGGGGTCGCCAGGAAACGGACCAGCGCCCCACTCGCTCCTCTCGTAACCAAAATGGAAGCAAAACGCACGATAATTCCCGCCTCTTTCCCCTCCACATAAATGACCAGCCGGCCCAGCGGCACACCTTCAAACTTTAATGAAGCGAATTCCTTTTTTTTTGAGACCTTTTTTGTTGTTGGGGGGGAGAGGAGGGCCGTATATTTGATGGTTACATATTGTTAATGGGGACGGGAGCACTCAGCCGTATGGGACGGGACGAGCCTGGTTATCGAGATATCGTTTGCTGTCTCTCTGTTGATCTTGACGTCGTACCCAGAGGGGATGAGTTAACGTACTCTGTCCAGCAAACCATAACAAAATTCTTCATTGTTCCCCGGGTGTTCAGTGGTTCTTCTCCCGGTGCTTTGTTAGCATACTGGAGGCTTTACTTATATGTTGATTAATTTCTTCATATATATAAAGATTTGTCTTTGTTTTACGTCTATATTTCATACAACAGTATACACAAGTAGTTGTTCTTGTCTGAAGACCGTATCATACAACAATAACGTCGAACGAAGTCCTTTGATTAAGAACTGGTAGTCAGTCATTCTAAGTTGTCTGTACCCTACATTCCCACGAACTGCTGTATCGTCCCACGACACCTCCTCTACCACTACGCTTCCCTCCCACCACCTCTACGTGACTCCATGTCCCTCCCAGCCCATCTACATCCATTCGAGCCCCTTCTACACGCCTCAAATTCCCTCCCATCCTCTCCATACCCTCCCATTTCCCTCTCCATCCCTTTTTTGATGTTTATTTTAGTTGGTGAGTGTTTGTCTTCAGCCCCAACATACAGCCACTAATCCCATTTCATCCTGACCTGCCTCCATACGTGACTTTTAATTCCATTGTGTGCGCCACGCGCCTTTTTTTGCCAAACGCGTTCCTAATCTCCATTATGCGTCCCTAAGCGCCTTTGTACTCTGCAACCCGTCAACAGCGTCCCTTCACTTTAGAGAGGAACCTTTCCAATACTCCTTGACATTCTTCTGCATCCCGAAACCTTTGAGCCCTTATAGCACGTATTACAATTTCGGAGACTCTTTTAAGCTTATCACATTGCCCACAACCCATTGCACGTCCCTAGAGGCCATTAAGCCCTATTCAGTTTATCTTACACCCTCCTCAGTCCCCCCGAGCTCCATAAACACCAACACGAAGCCCCATTTTATGATCTCGTTCTCTCCGAAGCTCCATAATGTTCCTCTATACTCGTCTGAATCATTCTGTCTCCATCCAGACCTTCAAGTAAGCCCCATTATAGTCAGATATCCCGCTCTTAACATTAACCTATTCTTTTAGACTCCTCTTACCCATAATATGCGCTCACGCAAACCCCCCTAAACTCCCTTATAAATCCCCTGCTCCTCTGATCCACTTAATGGTACCTCGCGCTGCCGAGCCTCGCGCCACACGCTTCCTGTCCCAGCAGGAGAAGATTTCTTTCGTCTGTACACTGTCCTGCCAGCCTCCCCTGAGGACAGACTCCGCCTGTCTCAAGTCCTGTCTGCTACACCTTCTGTCACCACAAACTGTCGCACGGAGACACCTCGCCTGAGCTTAGTGCAATAGTTCTCACAACCATAGGCAACAACCACACCCGAGCCTGATACAACCGCCCTAACAAGCCATAAACGGTTGAGACAGTCTCTCTTCAGCCTGCCACGACCCACTCTAACAACTCAGACCCACAACAGTCGAATGACCTCATCACAACCATCAGCTGAGACATGAGGCCTCATGCCTTGCCACAAAGGAAGTTGTGACATTTGTCCTTCTGTTCGACGTGAGAAAATATAACTCTACTGTGCCCCAGGAAATGGCGTTCCTGGGCAGACAGAAAAGCACCCTGGCTCACGAAATAACTGTGTCCATAGATTCTTGATTGAGTTTACATTACAATCATCTCGATTCATCTTCTCCAAAGGACGATTTTTTTTTCCAAACCATTACACGAGGTGAGAATCCACTTACTTTTCACCACCAAGAATTATACTAGCCTCTAGAACAGTGACTATGAAGAGCTTCACATCTGGATAACGTTACAACCTACATCAGGGTCTCCATCTGAACCATGTAACGTCCTGTACTGACTGAGGCCGACGCCTCCTCCTCTTCAAAGACTTCCTGTTTACGGACGTGCGAATGAAATAATCCACAGGTCATTACAAAAGCCTTATCAAATGTAATTCAAGAATCTTTTCGTCTCTTTTGGGCAAAGGCGATACTTCCGGCCGCTGGTGTCGGGAGAGAAGTCCCCTTCGACGAGGATGGATCATGAAGCTCGAACGAAAAGAAGGAGCCCACCTTACCCTGCTCCTACGATAACTTTAGCCTCGAAGCTACTAGCCCTCTGTGTGTGTGTGTGTGTGTGTGTGTGTGTGTGACTACAACAGAGCCTCAGCGTTAAACACCTGCCGGGCTACTGGGCATTTTTATACGGAAACTTCTCACGGTTTTTCCCATATGGATCCGTTATCACAGGACGAGTTCTTGGTCGCCTGAGGGAAGGAAAGTTTCGTCCATGTTTTCAAAAAAAAGAAAGAAGGAAACAAAGAGGGAGTTTCCGTCTCGGGTCTTCAAAAGTTGTCTAATATCCTGTAGCACTCTGGTGAATACTGATTCATGTGTCATCGTTATTTGATTTTGGCTATTCCGAAACACTTGGCTCTGGGGTCGCTGGAACCATAGGAATATAGATAGTAAAACCCGAACGGAACTCGTGAGATAGATGACGTTAGTTTATCTAGAGCGTGTTATCATAAAGGGGGATGTTCACTACTGTCATCAATAATCCAGACAAGGATTCCTCGACGGGAAACTGTAAATCACTTGTTGAAAATCGATATAGTTTGTGTGTATAGTGGAGATGATGATGATGATGATGATGATTAATCGGTTGACGAAGCGGGGAAGAGGGACCAGTAGAAAGAATAAACAATAAAACGTGGTGAATGTGGATTAAAACGAATGAGAAACATAAAAACATGAGACATGAATACGGAAGATGCAATCAGCTAACACGTAAACAGAAGAATAAGAAAGGTATAATGAGGAATGATTGTAAATGATAAAGGAAGGGAATAAGCAGACATAAAAAAAACCTTAAACAGATCAACAGTGATTGCGAAATCAACGGATAGAAAATCGTTTGGAGGAAACGCAATGCGAGGAAAGGAGACGTGTCGAACCGTTCGACTCAAAGCCGAGCGAACCGGTTCGCCTCCGGCACTTAGGAAGCTTCATTTACCACGGACGACGCTGCTTCAGAACACATCCAGTTTCGGATACCGGATCCAGCAGACAAAACCGAGTATCACGAATTCGACGACTGGTAACTCGAGGGTTTCCAGGCTTTTGAGACCTAGAGTCGTATATAAGACAATTTGTAAAAGCGATTCACACACGTTTTCAACATAAGACTTCGGACCATACAAGCAAACCCAGCGATTGGAGACTTCCTATTGGTAGACATACGTAAATACGGATGATTAGTTGATGGTTTGCAATCTTGAGGTACAAGACTTAGGAACACGAGCATGATATAACTCAGAGTAACTTTTCCAGAATGAGATTAAGAGCAAATATGAATTTATCTGAACGTATAGCAGCGCAAGGTACAAACAGTGGCATTTGAGCTGTTACCCACAGCTTCTGTTGAATCTGTTTACAGATTGAATCATAAACCGTTTGAAAGAGGCAAATACCCTTTTAGAATGAACGATTCCAGACTTATGAGTAACGACAGCTGAATCTGCAGCACAATAATGTTTTCAACGAACAGTTTCGATGAGTCGTGAGGAATATAAAGTAGTGAAAATGACTACACGTATCATAAAGTAAGAGTGTGAGTAAAGCAGGGGACTGTCAACATATGCTATTTCCAATTGAGATGTCTGTAGGATTGATTATCCACAGTTTCAGGGGTCCATTTCAACCACAACGCCGTTTAGCGAGTTCGCTATACGCTTAGCAGGACGCCAGGTAACGCATATGCGTAATTCAGGTTCATCCCCCAGTCATGTACTGTGCATAAAGGCAGACGCTCTGCTATCATCGTAGATCCTACGATCCTCGATGACCTAATTACGGATGTTACGTATTTCCATTCTTTTCTTTTTATAGCCCTCAAAAGAAATGCTTTTGTTTTGTACAGTGTCCCTTGATGTACTACAATTACGTTTTCTCTTATTGGAAGAAAATGCTGTAAATCTTTTATTACATTATTATGTCATTGACATTATTTTGGTTATATCAGTTATCATTAATATATTGTAAAAATTATAATTATTATTTTACTGTATAAGGAAGGCTTGTTATCTTGATACAATAGTTTTTGGAGCTGGAAAAAAAATTTGCTGAAACTCGAATTTTGTCTCTTCTCTCTGGTTGGTTGATAGATGGGGAGACGAGATCGCTGGTGTCTATAAAATCAGGTTGTATTTGCCGTTACTATTGTCATCTGTCCTTATTTGATAATCGTAAAGAAGGATAAGGATATAGGCGTTATTTGTAGATGGAAAGAGAGCAGTATTTATGAGCGGATGTAAATTTCAGGTTTAGAATAAATGTTTCGGTGTCTGGTCAGCCACAGCGTCCATCTTACCGCGTTCCGATCATAATTCGTATTTTGTTATTACTTGCAATATATTGTTTTACTGCGTGTTTTAAGCGTAATAGTGATCCTGACTCATTTATTCATTGATATGTGATACGTAGAAAGTTGGGTTTGGTGTTTAGAGATGTCAGTCTCGACTTTAGTGCCTAGAGATAGCAGTGTTTACGTAAGCCCAGTATCTCGTCTGAAAGGACATCTCAGGACATGAGCCAGGGCTAATGTCATAAGGTGTCGAGACCCACGGTAGTTTTTGAAAGCGGAAGCGGTTAGGGTCGTGACGTAATCTGGACAGGACCCCGCGATTAATGAAGGACAGATTAGAACAACAAGGGCAAGCACAACATGGATTTTATTACATTAGAGACACCAGTGCGCAAGTCTAGTCACCTAGCAAGCACCGAAGAGACAGGGCGAATCTGCGGTTAGGGCAATTTAGCTTCAGCTCGCAAAACTGTCGTATTTCCATAACAAGCACTTCCTTAAACAGAAAAGTAATAACTAATTTTTACAGTACTTTAATAGTGATTTATATAACAAAAGCCATTTCTTTTAAGGGTTTTATAATGTAGGAAGTACATAACACAGAAAAAGAGATAAGGTCAAAGACACTAATGCAGTTTTGAATACATAGCACGAAAGTTGGTTCCTCTAATTCAGGTCCAGAGGGGAAGTGTCCTCGTCCGAAGACAGTGAATCATTCGCTCGTTCAAATACCTGGAAACCTTCCAAGACGGTTTCTATTTCCAAGAGCAGACTGGTAAATGAGAAACCTCATTAAGTCTCTTCGAATATTAGGGTTTGAGAAAATTCATTTCCCAAGGCTTCGTTCGATCTGTTGAGGAAAGACGGAGTCGAACCTTTTTCGCTGGTTCATTCACAGTTCATTGGCGGGTTGAATGAAATGAAGAAATCTGGGCAGTTTTCATCGCTATAACAAACAAATCACAAGAACAGTTTAACTACAGACGCAAAAATCAATCGAGAAACTGTATCAGTTAAGTAATAAAACAACCCAGTCCCTCGCGATGTATCTAGAACAGTTAAAACAAATATTATGTAGGAGACTCCGATTCGCTTTATTAAAGCATACACGATTTTTCGATACTGCTACGATGCTACGGTCGCCGCTTGACCCACACGGCAGAGGCGGGGTCCCACCTCCCCAGTTCCATCCTCTGGCTCGGCCTGAGCCAGCATTGTCTTTATCTCTTGGCCGAATTTTCCCCGTTCCCTCTCATCTTCGAATAGCAAGCTCGCGTACCCAACTGGGTCACGGTACTGCCGACTCTTGTCGACGCCAGACACTCCGAAAGACGACGCTTGTCTGAGGAAGCAAGGGTAGGGTTGATATTCAGAGACCCTCCCACGGCTGGCGGACCTCCCGCTGGAACCCCGCTTGGCTGCCGAGGGTCTCTGCCATTCAAGTCTGGTCTTGTGGATTTATCGGACGCTTTCCCTACCACTCGCTCTCTCTCCTTCCTTTTCGCTGCCGTGGAGGGGCCTGCTGGATCCTACGGGGAGCAGTAGGGTCTGCATTCGCCCCAGAAGCGCCCCTGGTGCTGTGCACCTCACTCAGAGTGGGTTCGTGTGCTCATCAGGGGTCGCAGCAGCCTGCCGAGTCGCTGTGGGAGCCCGTGATCGTGCGGGCGGACCCACAGTTGAGGGTCGTGGGACACCATGTATATACCTCCTGTGGGAGCATCTTCTTACGTCTCCCAAACTTAGAATTTTATTTTGCCGTAAGGTCCGGCCGGACCTCTGGGTCCAGCCGCGGCTACTCGTGTTTGGGAAAGGGAAGAGAAAGTCGTTGATTAGCGTCGAGGGCGAACAGCTACAGGTGACCACCCTCTGCGTAGGAGCTTTCTCGCGTAGAGCCACAGGTAGCAAGATTAGTCTGGCGACAGTCTTATGTTACTACGAAGCGCAGACAGGCCGAATTACCTAGTGGTAGTTTGTAAATCTTAACGCCAAAGGGGTGCGCTTACTTGGATGAGAATTGCAAGTGAAATTGTTAAGAGCGGATGGGATTATATGCGGGTGAATTAGTCTACCCAGAATTATAGGTTAGGAATATGTGTCTAAACATATATAAAACAATAGGATCTCTTTTATGGGGCACCTGTAGCATTTAGGCTGCGCTCCAAACAGGACCTGCATAAGGCGGACTCCTTTGTGACGAGAAGGTCCGAAGGACGTTGTTCTCAATCCTTCCGGTGTTGTGTTTCTCCCTAAAATATCCATTATAAGTAACGACCACAAGTAGAATTCCTCATTAAGCAACATTTATCATTGTCAAGTAATCACGTAGACGATCTTTATCTAGAAGATGATTACCTTTCTTTCTATACCTGGCAGTGCAGGATGACACTGTCGCTCTTTCCTCTCCTATATCAAGAGAAGGTGTGGTATTGACCCTTCCTCATTCTCATGTAGTTTTGTCTGTGTCTCTTGTTTACCGTTCTGTTTACGTGCTTTGTTTGTTTGTTTGTTTTATTATTACCGCAACTGGAATCTCTCGCGGATTTAGCGTTTCCCCCGTAATCGTTCCCCATGTAGCACTATTTCAACTCGTATATTCGTTCGCCAATATTCCTGTAGGCGAAAAACAATTTTACTTTGTGCAGTTGGTTTTGTTTTCCAACAAAAGTGTCTGATTTGACTATTTTTGTTTTAAAGAGACAATGCAAACGCTTCCCAGATCTGTTGTATCAATGTGTATCTAGGACGATCGAGGTGTGTGCTGTGGCCCTCCTGGGAATAACAGGCACCTGCTGTTTGGGGGGGGGGGGGGGTATCGGATGGAGATTTTCTACCAGTTTCTTTCGGTGAAACATGAAACTGGACTGTAACGGTGCATGGCTGTTTCAGTTTCTCCTGGAAGCACCAAAACTGAAACTCTAGGATGCGTTGGATGAAAGGATAGGGTGTGTGTGTGTGTGTATCTGAGTGTGTGAGTGAATACCTATTCCCAAGTACCGTTTTCTTCCTTTGCGTGAGTGGTCTAACCCCACACGTGTGTCTTCAGCTCACAACACAGAGACGTCCTTCTGTGACCCCGTTACATTCAGAGGGAGCTGCTGACTTCCCTGCCTCACACTGGACGGCAGGGGGACATTGCTTCCCCAGCGGCCAACCCCGTAGCGCAGGCACCTTCCTAGAGCGTCTCGTGTGCGACGTTTGTCACCTTGGTATAGCGGACGTCTTGACGTAATGTCATCCTTGCCTCGGCAGCCTCTTTGATCTAGCGACCACCTTGATGAAGCGACGGCTTTTTTTTTTTTTTCTCTCTTAACGATTCCATCTTGTTATCGAGGAGACATCTTTTCCCCTCCACTCGCTATATCAAAGTTCGGTTTACGTCTGGGTGTTGTACGGGGTCTTGTTTTGCTCTCAGTTTCCCAAAAGACGAAAAGCTTTAAATGAAAATTGCTTTTTATTTTTTTTTCCATGTTCAGAAGAAAGACTGGTGGTTCCCTCCTTTTGTTGTCGCATTCCTCCCTCCCTCCCTCCCTCCGCACCGCTTCCCTCCACACACGTCAACAGTTTCGACAGATTTGACTATGAACGATCTAAGCTGTCGACTCTCCTGACTATCGACAGCTGGAAGTATCGACTGCATTGGCCGTTGCTTGTCAAGCCTACCGCAAGACTTAGCTGTCGACTTCATTTTTTCCATCTGTTACTTGCATAGTGACTTCAGGAGCCACTCGATGCTTTCAGGTATAGAAAATGGCTCTTAAAAGTCGATGTTTTAAGCTACCCAATGGACTTGGCTGTCGACAGGGTAAGGCGTGTTGACTCGACATCCTCTGATGTAGGTTTAAAAGTCCAAGGAGATGAGTGACCTACCCCCGCCGTGCTTAGCCCTCTGCCGGGCCTCTTGATAAATACTTTAATGACGTCAGTTATCAGTAAACACTCCTTCCCGGGAAGCCAGAAGACATACACACACACACACATACACCTTTTCCCATTCACAACTTTCCTCTATAATGTCCATGGAAGTATACTCTCTCTATACACTACATGGTGCTCAACCCTTAGCTATTTTCTTGACTACTCTTGTGTCGGAGGAAGTGGTGGCTGGGGTGGAAGGGGACCTTCTGCTTTGCTATATTGTTTCTGACTCTACAGACTAGAGACTTGGGAAACTATTACTGGTCTCCAGCTAGTAACCTCGTCAGAGACCATCAAGTTTTCTATTAGCTGTTCCTCCTGTGTACTACTACAACAACTGCTACTACTACTACTTTAACTACTACTACCACCACCACTACCACTAGTGTATAGAGTTCACATTTGAGCTTGAATTTACCTCCGATCTCTAGAGTTCAGCTTTAAGATCTGATATTAGATTTTAAGCTTTACAATCCCTATTTGAAACTTAGATCTAATTTCGCCTTTAAAGGTTGCTTTTAGACTTTAGATCTAGCCTTTAAATCATACAGCTTGATTCTAAGCTTTTAAGTTTGTCTTTAAGCTTTAGGCTCTACCTTTAAACTTTCAAAAAAGCTTGCCTCAAAGCTTTAAGAATAAGAAGCATATATTTCTTGTCGGACTTCAGTCGCCGAATTCAGATATCTGGAGCATCATAAGGGTATCAAGAGCTTGTTTACATTTCAGGTTATTTACATTTTTATTGAAAATCGTTTACGTATTTCCAGCGGCAGACGAGAAAGTTGTTTGGGGAATCGTCGGCTGGGATCCAAGCTGGGCATCGGAACCTCTTTCTTTCCTTATCTTCTTCTTCCTTATCTAGTTTTATCTATCTCTCGAATTCTATCTATCTATCTCTTTTTCTTCATCATCTTTCCTTCATCTTCCTCTCTTTCTTTATCTTCTCCTTCCTCCCACATCATCTTTCTTGGGGGAACTCCAGCAGTTGTCCTGAGCTGACCTCTGACCTCTCAGGGCTGGTCAGGATGTTGACAAGATTCTGACCTTAACGCTGTGGTGGGAGGAGGAGGAGGGGGAGGAGTTCAGTGTTATACTTAGCGTCAGTGTCGTTTGGTGCTACACTGAGTGCAGTACACTGAGGGAACCCGACCCTGTGGGTCCGGCTTGAGGCCGTTCTTATAAAATGGACAACATTTTGTTGTTGTCAGGATCTGTGAAGACCCACTGTTGTTGTCAGTGTGGCTCTGGCAAACAGTATGTACCATCAGCTTTAGGTGTCAGCGTAGTCCTGTCAGTATTGCCCCTCTCCCTCGGCACAACACTGCAGATTTATATGATTTATTTTCTCATCAAATCTCAAGTGTGGTTCGTTAGTAACAATTCCCGTCGTTAGTGACAACGGTAATGTTAACGGCAACAAACGGATGGCAGTACAGTGAACGGAACTCGAATCCGGACAAAGTTTATCTGTCTAGATGTGTTTCAGAGTCTTGTGTTCGCGTGGAAGACGTGCAAGACTTGTTTGTGTTGCAGTAGCAAGACTTGTCGCACTGGAGAGAGAGAGAGAGAGAGAGAGAGAGAGAGAGAGAGAGAGATAGGCGAGCCAGGAGGCTAATGTGTGACGCGCGGTCCAGCTCGGTGTTCCATTATGAGGCAGAGGGTTCCCTACTTACCCTTGGGGATAATGGCTCCTTTTGTCGAGGCTTTGGGCCACTTTTTTTTTTTTTCCCCGTAGAATGTTGCGCTTGTCCGGTGGGACAATGTTGCTCTTGTGAGAGGGGGAAATAGAATTATCTTCTTTTTTACCTGAGTCTTCCTTCCCTTGCCACACTGTGTGTTTCGCTCATGTACTCTTTAATTAACCTGTCTTCCTCTTGGGCTCGCTTCCTATCTTTCCTTACTTTTCATATTTTCATCCTCTCTCTCTCTCTCTCTCTCTCTCTCTCTCTCTCTCTCTCTCTCTC
>JAYMFT010122614.1:0-13220 GCA_038088735.1 Panulirus argus | reverse complement strand
TATATATACACTCACACATTTTCTTTTTTCACGTTTGATCGTGATGTACACTGTCGGGAAAATACAAGACAGAGAAGATGGGTTGCAGCTGGGATGCACTGCATGAACTTGTGACGTTATTCTCTCGTGAGAAACATGAACTATATTTCTGCCTCCGTGGTGTAGCGGAGGCAGAAGTATAGTTCATGTTTCTCACGAGAGAATAACGTCACAAGTTCATGCATTCTATCCCGAATTTAACTGGTTTTCTCAGTCTTGTATTTTCCCAGCAGTGTACATTACTTTTAGGACTCCAGATCTACAGACGTATTCAAAGACTACACAATCAATGTGAAAACGTCATCATCGGACCAACGAACAGTCAATATTATTCATACAACTCACGTATCCACCTTGGTATTTGGCTGGGTTTCCGCAGGAGTTTCCAGCATTTGATTGGTTCCCTGAATTTGCTCTCCAGCCACCGTAACGTTAGGATGTGGGCTTGACGGAGCCTGATACACCAACTTCGTCCGCTTAACAGGAGGGATAACTCAGCGAATAGAACTCACAGAATTTCGAAAAGGTACGATGTGTGTGTGTGTGTGTGTGTGTGTGTGTGTGTGTGTGTGTGGGCTGGGATGTGCCGATCCTTGTAACAAATGTGGGAAGGAGAGGCGAGGCTTGGAGGGAACGACGAGGAGAGAGAGAGAGAAAGAGGGAAGCGGCATAGAGTTAAGGATGGAAGGAGGGACTGAGGCAGGAGGGAGCAGAGAAGGAGAGAGGGAGGGTAATAGAGAGGTGATTTTCTTGATTGGTCGCCACCTAAGCGAACTTCATGGCAAGGCAATCAGGCTAAACACCAACCTAAAGGGCTGCGTGAACTCGACTCTGTGTGTGTGTGTGTGTGTGTTTGTCAGTCTGGCTTTCCAAGACTTTACGTTGAGAGCATAAGCTCAACTAGATACTTCCCTCGCCTGGAACTCATACCAGCAATCACAACGTCTTCTGCTCCTCCTGAGACCTCGATTGCTTGTGTTTGAATTTTCTTCAAAAAAAAAAAAAGGGGTTACATGGCTAGCCTAAATCATAATGAATTCTTTAATGACCAATCGCTTCTGTAATCATTCACTTCACATCAGTAAGTTACAGTGGAGACCCAGGCTCCTGCAGGAACTTGCTGGTAATAATCCTGCCACTCGCCTCCCGCTGGCGAGACCAGTCTCTGCTTCCTTACGGGCGTCTGGCACTTTGCCTAAATGGCAGCGCAATTTACAGAAAGGTCGTAACAGCTTGTTCCTTTGGGGTCAGCCATGCATCGCCTCATACATGGAGACGGCCGAGAAATGATGGGGACCTTCTTGGAATGTCAGTATTCGTCCCGGTCTGTTGGGGACTTTTTACGGTCGCTTTTGTTGTAAGTCTGAAGCGCTCTTGAGATGCTCATGATCTGTATCATTAGAAACAAAAACTTGTCCCAAGACAACAAAGAGCGACAAAATACCACACGAAGCCAAATGATAAGGCACAGCAAGAGCATCAGTACTTGCAACTAATTGACAGTTATGTAACACTCGCCATTGGCGCCCAGACGCCCAGGATAAACATCCATCTTACTACTGACTTTACTAACTGTCTCCAGGCCTGAGGAACCTGACCTCTCCTAAGTAACGCTGGTTCAGGTACCCCACATTACGGTACTCGTACCTTAGTAGTTACTGTGCCTTGTTATTCCTGGCTTTGTAGTAAATAATGAGGAAGAAAGACTCTAGGCACGGTATGCTGCCATTACCGGGGTTCTGGTATAATGTACGAGAAAACAATACGGCGACAATGCGCAACTGTTTGGAGACTCCAACTTTGTATTACTTACACACAAGTTTATCCAATAGGGTAAGAGGAATGAGTCATATGAAAACGAAGAAACCTTTCAACTTTCTTTACAATCGATGAAATTATGAACAACAGCTCTATGAGGAGCTGATCTAGCTTTATAAGGTAGGTGTTATAAGGGAACTGAACCAGAGGACGTTATGAGAGAGGTGACCCTTCCGGTGTTATGAGGAAGATGATCTTCCGCGGCTGTTATAAAAGAGGTGATTCCTGCAGGTGTTAGGAGGGGGTGATCCCCGTATGTCTTTTGAGGGAGGTGATCCCCCGGTAGTTATAAGGGGATAGCCACCCCATACGGATGGCGGAGGGATTGAAGCCCTCAAGTTCTCCATTCTCTTTGATCTAGTACAAATCATCTCCCACCCTACCCATACTCATGGCCACAGTGAGCACTCTCCTAATATTCTGGATCTGTTTTTCACCTCTAGTCCTACGCGCTGTATCTACACAATCTGGTCCCAAATTGGTTCTTATAAAGAAACTTTCATGCATGTATTTATTTTAACGGCACCTTCCCTCCAGCAGACCTTTCTAAACATAAATACTGGTAATTCTTGCGGGAATAGAAGCATTTATCCCCTGTCCCTCCAAGACGACCTCTTCTTCCAATTCATGGTTCAACCGTTCCTGTTCTGAGACCATTCAGGCAAGGAATCAGGCATATCAGGCTCAGAAAAATTCTCCTTCGTGCGACTCATCACTGCAAGTACGTTATCCTTGAGGCTTTTGAAAGGGTGTGGTATCGTGACCTCACCTCTAAGCTCCACACTTTTGGTTTTCCTTCCTCACTTTGCTCCCTCATATCTAGCTTTCTTTTACGGCAGATCTATTGCTGTCGTTGTTGACAAATCAGACTTCCCCCTTTTCTCCATTAACAGCGGTGTCCCTTAAGGTTCTGTCCTGTCTCCTACATTTTTTCCTCCTTTAAATCAAGGATTTCCTTTTTTCCATAAATATCCAGTTACAATATACACAGACGACTCAACACCGCATTCCTCCCCATCCTTCAGTTCTGCTCCTTCAGTATATATCCCTCTATATATCCCTCACAGCCTAGAAGGCGGCCTGGCCGAGGTATCGTGTACACCAACCAAACAGACCAACTGGCTGCCTGACCATCTGACACATGGATATTCCCACCAGGTTGATGTGGTTCCTGTGTTTAATTTATTACATACGTAACCTGACATCATAGATGAGAACGATATAGTTAGAATCTTCACGCACATTCTCCCTTTCTCTCCCTCTCTGGTAATGCTTTATCGCCCTCTGCAAACAGTTATAAAATTCTACATAGAATGAATTACCGACTGGATCAAAGTAGACTTTGATCCCGGAAGTTTTGCTGAAAGCCAGCGCGCTGTAGCAATATGCAGTTTCTTTTTTTTCTACCTCCTCTGAAGTTGGTCAGAAAAAGCAGATAAACTACTTTATGAAAGGTGAGGAATGAAGGTCAGGCTGATAGGTAACGGGTAGGGCCATAGGTCAGTGAAACATGATCAGGGAAAAATTTGAGGAGACTGAAAATCTTTATTATCGTTTGCAAGGTTGCTTCTCTTGAAACGAATGTTTTAGTTAAAGTTTCAGCGTTCAGTTCTTTCTTGAGCGTTAGCAGTGATACATCATATAGCTTAGTCATCATACAATGAAGTGCCCATATTCTGTTGATACCTTAGTGCTGAAACTAACCCATTATTGTACACTATCACTTTGTCATGTAAGACTATCGTCAGTGAATCGTAATCGTCACATCAACAACATAATCCTTCGCTGTTTGGATGTTATATTTCCCGTTAACCTATTTTCCCTCTGGTACTTGTCCTCCAACAGGCCAGACCTAAGTCTGCCATACCCAGGGGTCGTGGTGACTGTGATATTGTTGGGAGCTGAACAGTCTAGCTGGCAATACATCGAACATCTTGATAATTAACCGTGTATGATATTTTAGTAATTATATTTGATTTATGGAGGTCCTCTGTTGAAATCCTGGGAAACTAATTATGGAAGATAATCTGTAAATAAAGTTCGACCAATTACGAAAGCGTCAGTTCGTTCACGCCATGATTAATCATCACCGGCTGCAATAATTTCACTGATGATTATCTCATTAAATGTGTATAATTAAATGTGCAAAATGTAGCAGTAATTTAGGAATGACTACTTTATAATCTGACAAACTTCATTACGAGAACAGTTCTTATTTTTTCAAGAAGTTGAGATGCAAGAAGAGTTTGTGATCACGGACACTCTACAGCCTCGTTGATTCTAGCTGTCTTTTCATAAAGCCGTTGTTAGTACAGATATCAACTTCCTCAAGAAAAAGCATAGAAATGATGCAACAAAGAGAATTATATCATATACAGGTCAGGCAAACTATATCATGGCTGACTGTAGAGAGAATATACTAATACTTGCAGGACTTATCCCTTTATCTATTTCAAACAAAAAAAATCTCAGAAAAAGAGAAAACTGAAATCCTCAAAGAGATTATCGTTTTTTTATTGCTACTTCAAGGTAAGTTATACATATATGAAGGCTCTTCAGCGGTTCAGAAAGAAACTAATTCAGATGACCAAATAAATCCTAATTTACTTATTCTGTCGGGTGTCGGAGTTAACAATAAATCTGGGATGTCATAGCACAAAGCTCAAATGGCTGCTTCATCAAATACGTAGATTTTATGTTAAGCAGTCAGATTAACTAGAATAGATTTCAGATAATTTCCCCGTGAAACAAATCAACCCATGACAGAGGGAACCATTAGTTATGCTGGAAGGAGTCGATACCACACTTACGGACCAAATATTCTGAGAACAGAGTAACCTGATCCCTCGTGCCAGGGACACTGCGGGCAGCGTCAGTGTAGCCGAAGTTGGCGCCTCCAATGCTCCAGTGACAGGCGCAAATTTGTCTGCTAAATGGAAAAGAATTACTCCTCATGGCGCTACACTAGTGATCCTGGGATTCTGGAGGGTCCAGAGACGCCTTTATTCTCTCCTTTCTGAGACTTTAACCATTGTGGTCATCTAAGAAAGACTTTCATTCTCAATGATTCGAGGGCTTAGCTATTCTAGGGTCCAGAAAAGCCCTTTGTTTTTCCTTTTCTGAAAGCTTAACCACATTAGGGGCCTACGAATCCCTGTATAATTCATTGTCCAAGGATTTAACTATTCTAAAGGGCCCAGAAGCGCCCTTTGCACTCAGATTTTCAAGAGTCTAACTATTCTGGAATGCAGGGAAGCCCTGTACACTACAGTTCCCGAGGACAAAACCTTTTTGAAAACGGGTGACGAAATTGAATTTTAACTGCATTTTGTGTCACTGAGCAAGAAAATGTATTTGTTCCATTGTTCACAAAATTAAACAATTTACCAATCCAGGTTTTATCAGTAACTTCATTCTTGAGTCGGCTCTTTTCACCAGCGTTTTTCCTCGACAGTACCTTTTCCTCAGATGGTTTTCAGTGAGTTCTGAATAGATTACTCATTCTTTCTCTTTGAAAGACCGAACAGTAAAAACAAATATATGCTCTTAGCATAAGAGTTTAGGAAGTCTGCATATCTTATCTAAAACAAGAATTAACAGAGAGAGACTTATACGCATCGCTGAGTTGGTCTGTGGAATGACAGACCAGCATCACTCAGCAGCTGTAAGGATCAACTTGCCTCTGCTAATTTCCAACAAAATTTCACTATATTTTCCTTTACCTGCTTTTTGACATTCCTAGTAGCATAAAGTATCGCTCACATAATGTGCATAATTTGTAAAAGTATGTTCTTTCGTTGCCTATCATTTGTCTAACGTTATCTTCTCGGATTTGAATCTATACACACTGTGGAAGCAGTAGTTGTATCTTACCAGTTATTCTCGAAAGAGACGGGTGGATTATTCGTATATTTCTGAATATCATTACAGCAATGTAAGCAGGCCAGAGAGCCTGGCTTTAGTGGGGTAATAATTCTACAGTATACGAAGCAGAACTTAATGTGTGAAGGCAATGAACGGTCATTCATCACGGTACATATATGGTTAGTCTTCATGTTCGTACTGGCGCTGATGCTAATTGTGGTTTGTCTTCTTGATACTATAGCCACTTCCTCCCCTGCGATGTTCTGTGGCTATACAGTTAACAGTAGCTACTCTGGGCAGGGTCAGGTGAGACTGGACATACCAATTCATCACCTGATATTTACTGTAGTCAGACAGACAATCAAAGGTGGCAACTCTAAGAATATTCTAGTATGACTGGTCTCTGTTTTCAAAAGGGAGTTGAGTTCATAACCTTGTGGCAGCAAATCTACACGCAGTCTGAAAAGTTTCCGAAGGACGGACTACACCTGAATGAAGTGGGGGTTACTCCTTTTGGTGGGCTCCTCAGTGAGTCTACACGTGCGTTTTGGTCATAAAAACAGAGTCCGTGTGGAGCAGACCCATCCCCCTCCGTAAGTACCTTTCCAAATAGGTCTCAGTTGCGTCTAAAAATATCTTATGTTAACGCTCGGAGTATACGAAATAAAGTCTGAGAGTTAGTGACAACTGCGTTAGAAGGAAAATAGGATATGATTGCCATTTCCGAATCTTGGTTACATATCAGCAATAGAGATTTCCTCGTTGAATACTCAATTCCAAGACGCTATGTTTGATAGAGATAGGGCAAACA
Organism: Panulirus argus; assembly: GCA_038088735.1. Taxonomy (NCBI): domain Eukaryota; kingdom Metazoa; phylum Arthropoda; class Malacostraca; order Decapoda; family Palinuridae; genus Panulirus; species Panulirus argus. The sequence continues at coordinate 6,688 of JAYMFT010122614.1, read as the reverse complement.
AAGAAGGCGGTGGTGTCCTACTCTTTGTTAAGCTCATTTAAATCCCGTAAAATAAACTGTTGTAGCTGTTGAGGATGTAGATTTCATTTTTGTGGAAATTAAAGATAAACTGCGTAAAAGAATAACAGTAGGACTAGTTAATAGGCTCGCCCACAGACACCAGAGGTGGGCGAAAGATTTATGATCAGTCAGCAGAAATTTGTAATGCTCAATATTCCATCATCATAGATCTTAGCATACCAGTATCGAAATGGTGAGAGTCCCCTTCCAGTAGCTCAGGAAGTAAAATCCAGTAAGCAGCGCTTTGATGATCTTGATCTAACAAGTTACCTAAGACTTGAATCGCCTGGGCAAACAAACGTTTTACCTCGAATGAGGCGAAGTACTTTCTCTTCAACTGGGCTGTTAACAAATAGAAAGATATTCCAATGAGGGTAGTTGAGATCAGTACTATAGATATGTTTAATAACGATCATCGCAAATACTTTGCTTCAAGTCCACGACTTTCATTACTTGCGCCTCCATAGTCAAAATGACAAATTGCACGTTATCTCCTTTGAATTACCTGTATACCTTTAAACTTTTACCACACTTTTCTGTGAGTTTCTGATATTTTCTACTTTCACAAAAAGCCTTGAAAAGACCCAATGGTCTGTTGCTTTTTGAATTCCTTTGTATTACTTTGTACATTTATATTTCTTTAATATCTTTCTAGCATTTCAGTGAACATAGAACTTAAGCTGCTGCAAGCAGGCTGTCAACGTATGAAGACACGAGCACCTTTAGTCGGAGTAAACTTTTGCAGCGGCGGTGGTGGTGGTGGTGGTGTGCCCAGCCGGCAGTCCTGCAGGGCCAGAGATGCCGAGACGTCCACTTTCCTTCATTTTTATTGCTTTTGCTCATAGTTCCGTAGATTCCTATCTTTTTTTTTTCTTTAATCTTAAACGCTGTCGTTCTTATTACAATAACCTAAGGAAAGTTTGTTTGGATATGAGATGACAAAGCTGATCGTATGTGGCCATCAGGAAATCTCTCGATGATCCGGTCGCAGCCGAGTAGTTGTCCATAACTCTTAAGTCCTCACTGGGGCAGGACACGTCAGAAGGTCTTCATTTGTTCAATGTTGAGCAAAGAACATCAAAAGATCCACATTGTCCACAGTTGGGCTGGACACCCCAAGAGATCCTCATTAACTTCATTTGTAACATGATTTTCGTCAAGTGATCGATTTCCAGTTACAGTATTGTCTATCCCCAAGCTTATTTAGGCGATGCTCTCTTTTCAAAATCATTGAACTATATTTCTGTGCGTTAGTGCACGGTGTCGTAGCTGTCTCTATTTTTCTCTCTAACTTCACATAAGAACCTGAATTACTATTGTGGGGAGCGAACCCCTGGGTCGCCCAAGGACTGAGGCAGGAGATACATCCCATTGGCGGGCAACGCCTTAGTGTTTGTTGCTCCCTAATCTTTCTCCTCAGTGTTGTTCCCTATTGTTAATTCCTACCGAGGCTCCCTACAAAATATATTTTGTTTACATTTTTGGCAGGTTCAACTCATGTGATTCTCCAGAAAAATCAAAAAAGTACAAAACTAATATGAATCGTCCTTTTTTTTCTGAATATAAATTTCAGTAATTTCCGGGAAGTTTGGTAACGAAAAAAGGTAAAACAGAATGCCAAGAAAATGGTTACTTACCCGAAGCTGAATAAGTAAGAATATTTGCATCGTCAGGCTGTCTTGTTGCTGAATTCCAGCCAGACAACACCGTCCTGTGAAGCCCCGAAGGCTGGGATGGGAGTGTCTTATCCTCAGAAATTGGTTATGACGGGAAGGAACTTCTTTAAGACCAAAGATTAAAAGGTTTACAAATTTTGGGGGGAACGACAGACGAAAGTTTGACGTTTATTAGTCACAAGTGTAAGTGTTTTTGACATGTCACTTTTCCTTCGTCTAGTGTGAACTATGTTTTAGAATGTTGTCTCCAGTGATAACATTGATGTGATACCAAGAACGATATTGACTCCTATGATAATAGTAACCATAGATAGAGTTGTCTCCCGTGTTAACAGCAACGTAATACCATAAACGATATTGTCTCCCTTGATAACATAACCGTAATACCATGGATGATATTGTCTCCTGTGATGACAGTGACGAAATACCGTCAACGATATTATCTCCTGTGATAACAGTGACGTAATACTATTAATAATATCGTCTCCTTTGATAATAGTCACGTAACACCATGAACGATACTGCATCCTGTGATAACAGTAAACATGGTTAGGGTTATCTCCTGTTATGACAGGAAGCAACTTATTACGTATACAGGGGCCTATCAAAAAGATCCTAGACTAGTCCTATGCACAAGAAAGTACACACTTTATTCAAGGTTGGGCTCCATCCCCTTCAAAATAGTCCCCTTTGGCAGCCATATAGCGCTCCCAGCGTCGTTGCCACTGCTGGAAGGCTTTCTGGAAGTTTTGTTGTCGAAGCGTGTCAAGCACCTTCTGCGATTCGTGCTGGATCTCCTCCACATTGTCAAAACGGCGATCCTTCAGCTGGAACTTCATCTTCGGGAAGAGGAAGAAGTCGCAAGGTGCCAAACCTGTTTAGTAGGGCGGGTGTGGTTGGGTCACTGTGCTGCTGCGGCCAAGAAATTCACGAGTTACGAGAGCTTGATGAGAGGGTGCATTGTCGGTCATGAAGCATCCAATTGCTCTCGCGCCACATTTCAAGCCGTTTCCGCCGAATGTCCTCCCTCAGGCGCCTCAGAACATTGCAGTAGAACTGTCCGTTCAAGGTCTGGCAACTGGGGACGAATGTCGAAGAAAACGATTAGCATGCTCTTGGTCGCACTGCGGATCTACCTGGCCTTTTTCGGTCGTGGAGATTTTGGGCTCTTCCACTGAGAAGACTGTTGTTTGGTCTCCGGGTCGTACCAGTAGACCCAAGTCTCGTCCCCAGTGATGACCCTCGACATGAAGGTTGGGTCATCCAGGGCACGCTGATGGGGATCTTGACAGACCTTGGCACGGTGCTCCTGATCGAGGGCCAGAAGCCTGGGCGCGAACTTTGCAGCAATACTGTGCATGTTCAAATCAGACGTTAGGATTGCCTGCACTGTTCCGTATGACACATCACTGATGGCAGCAATGTCCTTAATGGATCGCAAACGATCCACATGCGCAAGTCGCCGAACTGTTTCCACATTTTCGGGGAATGCGCTCGTGGAAGGTCGTGCAGACCTCTTGTCGTCATCCAATGAGGTTCTGCCACTTTTCAATCGTTCGTGCCACTCGAAACACCTCGTACGACTCATTCCTTCATTGCCATACATATGAAGGATCATGTCAGAGGTCTCAGTTGCAGATTTACCGAGTTTGACGCAGAATTTGATGTTTGCTCTCTGTTCTAGTTTGCTGTCCATGATGAAATCGCAAATGTGCATGAGCATGTAGTCAAAAAAACTCCCATAGAACAATACATGATGTTCACAGAATGACTCCACTCGACAGAGTGATTGATGACGGTTACTCCGAACCGTTACAGCAGGCACATCTCCGTACTGCCATCTGTTGGCGTGCTATGGAACTAGTTTCGGAAATATTTGATACCTCCCTTCCAAACTGATTCACCAACTTCTGTAGTTTCTCACTCAAATCTGTCACTTATGCTATGTCATCAGCAAACAACAACTGGCTCACTTCCCAGGCCCCATTATACCCTACAGACTGCATAATCGTCCCTCTCTCCAAGACTCATGCATTTACCTTCTTCTCTACTCCACCCATAAACAAATTAAACTGCCAGGGTGACATTACACTCCCCTGCCGCAAACCAACCATAAGTTCTAACCAGTCACTCTCCTCTCTTCAAACTCGTAAACACGCCTTACACCTTTAATAAAAATTTCTCACTGCTTCTGGCAGCTCTCTTCCCGCATCCTATATTCCTAAGACTTTCCATAATGCATCTCTATCAATCCTATCAAAGGCATCTCTATCAATCCTATCATATGATTTCTCCAGATTCATAAATGCCACATACAAACCCTTCTCTTTCTCTAAGTATTTCTCGCTCACATTCTCTAATACCTGATACGTGCATGTACATTCTCGACCACTTCTGAAACCACTCTGTTCCTCCCCAGTCTGATGCCCTGTACATGCCTTCACCCTTTTCGTCACCACTTTCCCATACAACTTTATAAGTGCACTCAAGAAACTTATACCTCTATGCCTTTACATAATGGCACTATACAGGCTTTCCATCAATCATTAGACACCTCACCATGATCCATACATGTCATGAAAATCCTGACTAACCAATCAACAACACTATCATCCCTTTCTTATGAAATTCAGCTGCAATATGATACACTCCAGTCGCCTTGCCACATTTCATCACAGGCAAGGCTTTCACTACAACTTCCCTATTCACCAAACTACTCTCTACGACTCTCTCACTTTACATGCCACCTCGACCCACCACCCTACATCTGGTACCCTATAATAAAACACATTCAACGATCTTTCAAAATTGTCAATTCATTTCCTCTTCACTTCATCAATGTCTGTTACCAATTCCCCATTTGCCCCTTTATCAGTGTTTCCATTTGTTCTCTCTTTTTTTACAAACTATCAACCTCCCTCCAAAATATCTTATTCTTCTTGAGGTTTACTGATACTCGCTCACCCCAACTTTCATTTGTCCTCTATATCTCCTCCTACCCAACGTCTCCAGTTATACAGCAATTATAGTAGTTTGTAGGGTGTCATTACCGAGGAATGACTACAGTCACCTTACATGAAGATGGCTTTCAGTTGTGACGTCCCATATCTCGTGGCACTTAGTAGGAACGTTTCATCCCTTGCAAGTAATTCCTTCTCAAGTGTTGTTGAGTACCTGCTTTTACGGTCATTAGGGAACTTACAAGGTCAAAGCTCGTTACGATCATTGGGTAATTAGTGAAAGTGAGAAAATTCCATCAGTAGCTAGGGAAAAAAATGCTGAGTGAACGTAATGGAAGAAAGATTAGTAAATCTGAAGGAAACTCTCGCTTATATAGCCTTTAAAGGATATAAGCCTGAGGATTGAATCGCTCTCCTTTTTCATGCCTACAGTGCTCTCTCCAGCAACTGGGCATGGAGACCTAAAGACTTGCCCAGCTCTACGATCTCATTCATATCAACACGTCTTTTACCTGCTTGCTTCCTCACGCTCATCTTTCCGCCTCAGCCTCTTTCTGTCTCCTCCCTTTCATCTTTCTCACACACAACGTCCACACCATCTATTCAAAACCTAAGTTTTCCACTTGCTCATACCTCTCAAGACACCATCTTTAATCATCTCAACGGCCACTACTCTGCCTGCCCCATACCTACTCCAAAATCCTAATCACTCACTCTTTTAAGCGTTTTCTTTTTTTGTTGTAAGTCAGAGAAAATATCTCACTACATCATGCGTCCTTCTCACAGATCAGTGGAGACTGAAAAGTTCATTCTAAAACCTTCATTACACTAGAAAATTTACATTCTTACATATGATTTAACACGAAGCATTTACCGCTTGCTTACCTTTCACTATACTTACTGATATGTCATCCATTCTGTCATTTCTAGTACACCTTTTCTCCAGATATTTGCTGTGCCTAACTCTCTCCAACCACTCACTTCTGAATCGCGCCTCAGATCACGATCTCTATTGTCAACTGCAACACCCTTAGATTTTTTGAGTCACTGTCACCACTTCGTTCTCACGAGTACTTCTAGTTTCTCATGCAATATTCTGCATTTCCTCCTTTGTTTCACTGCGATATCATCCACATAAACCAATATAAGGAAGGTCTCTAGTGTTCCATCCTTTGTCAAACGTTTTTCCTCTACCTATACCACATACCGCCATCGGTCTTGTAAGGCCTTCTGTTTGGAAGCTGATTCAGTACAGGGGCATAACAGACTCCTACATCACCATCCCTTGAACAAAAAATCATTCATTCTTTCCCTTATTGGACCTCACATATGACCAATGTCCCTACTGTTTCACAACTTTCATTTAATTGCTGCTCCCACTGTTTCCCCAACCCCATTTTCATTTGATATACTCCATAGCCCATTTTTTTCTATCTACTATCTCTTCAATCCCGTATATACTTTTGTTCATTATGTTATCTCATTCTTTTCGTATCTTCATCAGTTATGCCCAAGATTGATATTTCATAAAACAAACAAAGCAACCCAACAAAATATTCTTATTGTCCATCTTATACTCTGGCTCATGTAATGTATCTCTCTCTCGCCACCACCACTTTATCATACACCTCACCTCTTACACCACCATACCTCTCACAACCACAGCTGCGTCATACACCTTACCTTCATCACCTGGAGAGCTAACTTCTTATTGATTCTCATAAATTCATTAAAACTTTATCATGTAAAAAGATATAACTTTTTCATTTGCTTTTTTCCACATGGTGCCCGTATTACACATGCTCTCACAAATTTCATATTGAACTTATGCACCCCGACGATCTGCCCCCCTAAGCATTTGGCCAAACGATTATAGCTCTGAGCACAGAATCGTGCTGCTTTTCAGTGTGTCAATTACATCTTCATCCTAAGTCAACTTAGAACATTCGATTAGATCTCCTAAATTTCCCTGAGAACACCAAGAATATATAT
>JAYMFT010122603.1:0-13221 GCA_038088735.1 Panulirus argus | reverse complement strand
CGCTAATGCGGGAAAAGGCGTATATGTAAAGAAAAAGAGAGAGAGAGAGAGAAAAAAAAAATATATATATATATAGAACATGTGATACATGTCACTTGCTTAAACCCGAACATCACCGGCAAGAATATATGATCATATTTTGATCGCATTAAGTCCAGGCTTTATATCCAGGCGCTTCGCTTTTGTGGGTCGGATGTTGAGCATATTTCCTCCCTCCTGTTATCTTCTCGAGTTAAGCTCGTTGCAGCAGCAGCAGCTCCAGTGTGTGGCGGGGACGGTGATGTATTAGGAAAGTCTGCCATGAGACGAAGTCTGCCATACTGTTCTTGGATGGATCAACCCATCGCTCGCTGGCACCGGTAATGTCCCGATAGCATTAATTAAGTGAACGGTCTTGCGCACTATAAACTTTACTTAAGTAGAGTTCACTTACACTTTAGTCCTTTACGTGAGCGAGTATTTCTTCTTTATAAGATGAATTAATACCTCCTGTGAATGGGACTTTATTTTTTTATGTCTATTTAATGATTCTCATAAGCCATACTTGTATAAACACAAGAGCCTCTCCCAGCACGAAAACCTTTTCCTAAGTGTTCGAATGCCTTCCCAAGTGGATTATTGCCGCCGGTGCCGCCTCCATTAGGTAATAAAACTCGCTAGGAGTGCCCGGCCCACCTGAAGCGTTTCAGGCCCATCAACAAACCTCTTCACCGAGGATTAAACACTACACAAGGGGTGTCTTAAGGCATCCAGTCCTTTTTTTTTTTTTCATCTCACGTTGATATTGTGAGGAGCGCTGTCCATCTACGTCTCTGTGGAAAATACGAGTTCATAGAGGATTAGCTCAGAGGACAAACACTCTGTCGCTCTTGATTGCCACAAATGATGCGAAGAGTAATTATCTATTGCGCGATGGTGATTTAATTCGCAGAAATGATGTGGAAAGAGTCGTTACATCCATTTCAGCAGAGGTGGGAGACAGTGACTTGTGGTTGGGACGCAGACTTGTGGTTGGGACACTGACTTGTGGTTGGGACAATGACTTGTAGTTGGGACACTGACTTGTAAATGGTTTCTAAAGTGATATATTTTTTCCTATAAGCACGTAGCAAAATCTTCGTGATTTGCATATTCTCTTTTGTTTGTATTTTCATAGAGATTTTAATAATCAAAGATGAGAAAGGGATGATTGTCTGTTTGATTTAGAACTCTAGATAGTGGAAAAGAAATCTTTAGTATAACTGCTATATGGGGGGGGGGGGGAGTTCGCTACATCTTGTATGGATAACACGAATGAATTAATATTTTTTTTTTTCTTACTGGTATGATATCAAAATTTTCATATTCCAACCTGTGAGAAAAGTATCGCGAAGGGTTTTGCTTGCTGGAACGCATCTAAACAATGGGTTTGACTTGAGAGATTAACCCCTTGTGGACCCTCTCTCTCTCTCTCTCTCTCTCTCTCTCTCTCTCTCTCTCTCTCTCTCTCTCTCTCTCTCTGCCCCTGATGCAGAAGCAAGATGATTATAGTGTCGCCCGAGTAGTAGTAGTAGTAGTAGTGTCGTGGTGACAAGTGAGCGTTCATGGGCTCTCCAGCTCTACTGGAGGACGAGGAGAGAGAGAGAGAGAGAGAGAGAGAGAGAGAGAGAGAGAGAGAGAGAGAAGATAATGGGGTAAATAATGACACTGGAAGACAAAAGGAACTGGAGAACAATGGGTTTAGAGGAGCCATTAGACAGACTGTCGTTTTGTGTCAGGCTCTTGTATTGCCCAACGGGTGGAGACTGATCGATCCCATTCCTCACACGGCTGGAGCGGGACGTCCACACTCTGTCCTACCGGGTGATTTGATCTTCTCTTGCAGCATCAGATCGCAGGTTGTAACTTAAGGGCTTGCGTTCACGACGAAGCCGACCTCTGTTACAGGTTGTGAGAGATGCGACGGGACGAGTGGCGTTGTGAGATGGTTAGGTTGTGAGGGAGATGCAGGAAGGTTATGTTTGGGATATATTGTGCAGGGAGCTAGTGAAATGGTTTCGAGGAAAGTTATTTTGACGGTAGAGTCTATTTAAGGAAGGTATATTGAGAGCGACAGGGGTATATATGTTGTGAGGAAAGGTTGTAACAAAATGCACCGTGAGAGGGTCTGTTGTGCTGGAGTTACCACGAAAAGGATTGTGTTTGGGAGGCGTTATGAAGGCATTTTGTAAGGAAGAATACGTGAAAGGATGGGTTTGCAAAGGGAGGAGTTGCAAGGGAGATTGCGGTAAAGGGAGAGGTTGCCAGGGAGGATGCTATATGAAGGGAGGGTTTGCTAGGAAAGGTCCTGAGAAGGGGGAGGGTTTGCCGGGCTAGGTGCTGACGGAGGGGGAGGAGGTTGCCGAGGGAGTGGTGTTGTGAAAGGAGAGGGGTGTATGGCAAGTGCCTCGAGATGAGTGGTTGTGGAGGAGCTTTTAAGATGGTGTAGGCAAGAGCGATGGTTACGTCTGGCCACGCGACTCTTCCCAGGGTCACTGTGTACAACTCACCTCAGGCTGGGCAACATTACTTGTCGGAGATCGAGTCCTTCCGATGCCTCTACTACCACATGTTACTTGACGCTGGTTCCTTTCAGTCTGCTCAAACCTGCTCCATGGGGCTTGGATATGTCTACCCCTCACGAGTCGATTTCTGTGTCTGCATTTTACCTTCTGTTTGAGGATGTATTGGGGGGTGGTGGAGGGTGAGCACACCCCTACAGAAACCAGTTACTAGAGCCTGTGATGGCCATCTGTGCTCACACATTCGCCCCGGTAGTGTCTAGGTACGTTCACTCTCCTATCAGAAGGTGAAAGAGAAGGAAGTACTCTGTACGAAGGGTCAGAGAACGTACAGTGTAAGGGGGGAATGACCATCCTATGAAACGAGCATGAACGAGCCATTGGTCAATCGTTGACTTATCATGATAGTTTATTTTCTCTGTGATGGTCCACTGTCTAGGCAATGAGCCATTTTCGTCATGATTTCGCAGTGTATACCAAAGAGTCTTATCTATGCAGTGGCTCACTGTGTTTATGGTGACCCATTCTCTGTATGATGGGAGCGTCTTCATGATGGTCTCCAGTCTATGTAATGTCTCAAGAGTCTGCATCGAGTTTCACTTTCTATAAGGGGGTCCTCTGTCAATATGATAGACCAATTCTTTTGTGATGTTCCAATATATATACTCGTGTGTGTGTGTGTGTGTGTATATATATATATATATATATATATATATATATATATATATATATATATATATATATATATGTGTTATGTTTCTTACCAGCCTGGAGTGGTGAGGGAGATGAAATTCGGTAGTGATGACAGCCGTCATCACATCATTCCAAGTTAAACGTGATTTCAGTAACAGTTTCCCCCGTAGGGTCTGATCTGTCGCATCTCAGCTGTGTTCTGTCGCTCGGGGTAACAAAACACAGAGGGAGACGTAAGGGTACAGATGTAGGTCCATTAGAGGGTCAGCAGAGCGCGGACACAGTTCCTTAAACCCCCGAAAACAAGTTATGGATTTAAAGGTAGGAAGAGGGTGGGAGTTCCTTTGATGTTGTGTATGAAACCCCCTGGAAAAGCAACTGCCATTGTTGAGGAATTTTCTGAAAGGGGAAGAAGGAACGGGAGAGCTTCGGTGTGTTGACGGGAGAAGGAACGGACGAAAGGATGTGTCTGGAGGTTATGTATCGTCTGGAGATGGAATTTTGGACTGGAATAAGAACAGGGCTCTCGAGACAATAGGTTTACGAACCATACGTGACTTCTTGATGGATTTAACGAAAAAGTCGAGGCTGCAGAAGAGAGTCCAACTCTCTATTGACAGACATCGTTACGTTAGTTTCGAAGAAATCTGCGAAGAAGACTTGTGTGTTGTAAGACAGCAGCCACCCAGGGTGGTAGTGCTGCCGGTGGGACCCGAGAGAGCCAGTTTTGCCTAGAGCCATGTTACATCAACCGTGTCATGAGCACTATTCCTACATTCCGTCTCTCCAAGTGTAAGTACCTGAGTTAATACGTGAACAGCATCTTCCTACAGTCCTTCTCTCTCTTGTCTTTTTTCTACTCTTATTTTCTTTCCTTTCCCTTTCCCGTTATAAAACTGTAAGAACGAACTGAAGCCCACTCCCTAGTGTTCGGCACTGTAAAGTGCGTAGAATCACTGCATCCCCGTCTGCCCCGTCTGCTGCCAATGGTAAGATGTGTTCGGTTACTCGTAGTGCCAGGCCTTCCCATGACTCCTTACTATTCGTTTCATCAATATTTGCGGTTTTCCTGATATAATATATCTTAAACGCCATCTGCCAAATACCTCCCATAATATTTCACTTATCTTAAAGGCCCAGCTGTTTATTTTCTTTTTACTATTTGTTTTTTTTTTCTATGTATTCCTCTCCCGTCCTCGTGTGACAGTCTGCATTCAGGATTCCACAGCAGAGGAGGAAGTTACGCTGATTCCGACACCAACGATATGCATTGCGCTCCTGGTGTTAGGGCTGTGAGTCTCCATACCTTGATGTCGTCTGGCTTTAGATCTGGTTCTGACCGTCCACTCCATTTCTCTGCTCTTTTCTTCCCTTTTCAACAAACATTTTCAGTCTCGACGAAGGCCATCCCCCTTCGAAGGTGTTGAAATAGGCCGCAGGGATTGGCTGAGATCCTCCAACAACAATCCAACAGCACGGGCGGAAGTGCCTGAGGAGGATTACAACCCTCGCGTTTTCTATTGTTAGCGATCCGGAAAGGAAAAGGTATTATCAGTCCGTTTCCCTCATCGTTCTCATTAACGCTCTTCATATTTCAGACTGTGGCGACCCATCTCCTGAACTCTCTTGACCTCTCTGATCTTAACGCCCTTTAGCTACACAAGCCTCGCCCCCGACTTGCCTCACCTGATCACCCTCTCGTAAATGGCTCTCAACACAGTCCATCCTCCCCTCCGAACGCACCTCTCCTGTAACATTTAACAAGGCTGACTGACGAAGAATCTTCTTTGATTTTTTTTTTTGTGAAGACAACTGCGTCTTCTCAGATGATACTCTTTCTCTTCCTTCATTGAGCGAATATCATTGATCTAGAGTGGCAGGAAAGTAGTCGTATAATCGCACATCCTCGAAGGTCATTTATCTTTGCCATTTCATGGTTTACCAGGTTCTGTTTTAAGGCGATCGAGGCAAAGTACTTAGCACATCGGATCTGATGAGTACTAGTTCCATTGGACTCCCATGCATCCTTCACCTCCACCCTAGATCATTGCAAATTACTTATCATTAATGCTAAGCTCTTCCTTATCCATAGGATTTCTGACATCCTCTCTCCTACCCCTTACGGATAATCTCTCTTGATTTTTGCCACAAGTATCTCTCACCGATCCTCCCACCCTCTTTTTCTCTCCTTTTTTAGCGTCCTTTGAGGTAGACTTATTGCCAGTAAGTGTTGATGGGTCCATCTTTCCCTCTTTCCCAATCAACACAGGTGTCCCTCAAGGCCCCTGTCCTTTTATATCTTCGCTCATCCTCTTTTGTCAGCGATTCAATTGTCGAAGACTCAAGACACGATTTCACTTTTAAGTCTACTCGATGTTTTCTTTCTCGATCAGTGTTTCGTTTTGTGTCCATACTCTCCAAGATCTTGGATTTGGAGGAGTATTATCCAGTTGGGTAGATGTAACCCCTCTAAATCCCTGATATTTTCCAAATTTTATCTCTCTACTTCATCACAGATTTACCATCTTCTTTAACGGTTGTATAATTCCACAGTTCATCACAATGAACATACTTGGCATCCTCATAAGTTACGATCTCTCTTAAAATCCAAAATTACAGAGATAGGTAAGTCTATCTCTGTGAAACTGGGAGTCTAGCTAGAATGCCGTTGCTTGACCTTTTCTGAACAGCTGCTCCAGTTACATAAACGACTGATTAGTTCTTGCATGCAAAAGATGCTTTCAGACACAGAACGGTTCTAGCTATTTTGTACATAGTTAAAAGTCAAGTTTTTCAAAGATTCGGTGTATCTCGTCCCCCAGTCTCACCTCAAGAGTCGACCCTCTTGCCTTACGCCTCAATGTTGATTCTCTTTCCCCTATTCTGCAGATATTATTTCGGTTTCTGCTCCCTTAGATCGAGGTTATTGCGTACCTCCGCCGTACTCAGCAGACCACTGCGTCGTTTGACTACTGAGTGGCCTTTGAGAACTCCATGATAGCCATTGTGACGTCTGATTCGCTTCTGTTTCTCCACTGTTTCAGGTCTCCTCGAGTCCTCATGCCACCTACCTATCTCTGTAAGACGGGCTTCCTGTCTCAAAGGCTCTTAAGTTATGCTTTTGATATTCTAGTACTTTGTTGCCTCATCTTTTGCCCATTTTTCATGCTTCGTTTAGGACCTGCCGACTTTTGCCCGTGCCTGGAACCATCATTAAAGAGACTGTATGGAACAGGGTCGGAATATTATTGATGATGCTAGATTTACCGGTTGGCAGATGAGTGATGGACAGCATGTCGGAAGGTTTGAGATAGACAGATGAAGGAGGGTAAGCGAGGGAAAGAAGGTTCCATAAGACACTTTGAGGGATTTAACACCTCTCTATGAAGGAGGAGGAGGAGAAGAGCTTAAGTAGGGATTGCATGACACGGCTGGCGATTGTGGGATTAGGAACATGATCTTAACTCACAGATAAGTAAATCAAGACAGACGTGGGAGCTTGTAGTGGCTGGTCAAGAAGACATCCTGAAGTGGGAAATGATGACAGTCTCCGTGTGTATAAGATTTGTTTTTCGAGAGGAGAAGAGGATCCTGGGAATGAGAGCGTCGTGGAGTGGGAACGATGCAGGTTATTGATTTCAGCTGTGTGAGTGTGGCTGATCGTAGTGCTACATACGAAATACTGGTGAAAGCGATTAAGTCTAACTGTAGTCACTTTTTATCGTATATTCATCTATTCCTTTTTTTCTTATTCCATATGGATGGAACGTCTTTCGGGCCACAAGCCACCCAGATCCACCTCACTCGGTGTTCCACAATCCACCTGCAGGTAAACTTCCACGTAGCTCCAACGCCCCAGGCCAACATCAAAAGTTGCCGTTTTGGCCATCAAAGCCTCGGGTCGTTTTAACTCCTTGCCTTAATCACCCGTGAACTTTGATTAGGCAGACTTCGTCAGGCTTCCTTAGCCTTTAAGAGAGACACTTGTGAAAACTCACAGCGTCCTCGATGCTGATGGAGTTCAGGCAAAGTTATAAGCTCACAGTACACGACCAGGAGCGAACGTGGATGAAGGTGTGGACCAAGCATCCTTCGGCAAGACGTCCAGGTAACCTTGCCCTTGTCCCCAGTAACGGAGGTAATCCTGCAGTTTCAGCCTGTTACAGGAGTTGTCAAGCCTCCTCCGCCTCCCCCAGGATGAGAGGTCTTGCTGCAGGTTCAGCCTGGTACAGGGGTTGTCATGAAGTTCCCCCTTGTATCAAAGGTCACGCTGTACATTCTCCCTAGTACAGGGACTGTCGAGTCAACCAGTACCAGCTTCAGCAGGGAAAAGGAGTGACTCGTATGGAGCGAGAAGTTCCTCGTCGAGAGAGAGAGAGAGAGAGAGCGACCACCATTATCACCACCGCTACCATCGCCACGAGAACAGTCCTCACCGCAGAAAATGGTGATTAACGTTATCGCCACCGCTGGGCGTAAACCCTGCTGAACTTGGACAATTTACCCCGCTACTGGCCTGGGTCCCCCGCTGGAGACATGATCTCATGGCGTCTCATTAGAAAAGTTTTTCTCCTATCAAACTCCGACTCCGGCCTTCGCCTAAGGCACAGACATCGCTTAGCTAGGCGTAAAGGGGAAGATATACGATGTCCTCCTCTGCTGCATATCGTTCTAAACAGGCTCATAAGCAGTACGCGTTTGCCTCCTCCCGCGGGAGTGTTGAGGCGCGTGTGGGCTCGCTGCGTCATATTCTCATAACGTATGCGTGTGTGTTTGTGTGTGAGCTGATGGCACGGCACAAGTTGTAGGTCATGGTCAGCGCTGACCTTGCTGTGTTATTTGGGTGAGTCAGACGATTTTCACAGTTCACATCGTGTCCCTCTGGCGAGGGTGAGAAAGTGCACTACCCAAGTATCTCCTTGTGTTGTTTAAGGCGACAAACAGGGACAGGAAAGGGGGGTCAGAAACCCCTACCGACTTATCTGTATGATATCTTTAATATGACGGCGTAATATCTCTAATATGACCGTATAGTATCTCTTATATGACTGTATAGTATCTCTAATATGACTGTATAGTATCTCTTACATGACTGTATAGTATCTCTAATATGACTGTATAGTATCTCTAATATAACTGTATAGTATCTCTAATATGACTGTATAAAATCTTTAATATTCCTGTATTGTATCTCTAATATGACTGTATAGTATCGTATAGTATCTCTAATATGACTGTATAGTATCTCTAATATGACTGTATAATATCACTCTCTCAAAATAGGAACAGACGGAGAAGCCAAGCGAGGATTATGACCTGAATGATTCAGACTAAGTTTTCTCAGTGTGTATGGTTGTTGCCAGAATGAATAGAAGGGTGAGATAGATCCTATATTTCAGGGATAGAACCTGAATGGTGTGTGGGTCTTACTGAAGCAAATGTGAAGCGTAAGAGGGTATAGGGGCTCGGGAATGTTCAGATGGTAGAACACATGGTTTAGTGAGAGACTAAGAGAGAAAAAGAGGTGTGGCAATATTGATAAAGATTAGGACTACTTAAGTGTGAGGGAGTGAGTTCTGGGTGATTGATGTGTTTTAAATAATGAAAGTAATCTACGACAGTTGAGTGACTGTAAGCTCTTATGGCTCAACTGAGAGGGGTGATTATGACACAGGTGCCTTGTGGGAGGAGCCGACTGAATGCTTTGACAGTGTTGGTGCAAGGGATCGAATCTTGGTGCTGGGGTATCCGAATATGAGGGTGGGTGTTGTGGCAATTGAGGGTATAACTGTGGGATCTCATGTATGGAAGTAAGTAAGGAAAAGCTCATGGACTTGTGTGCTGAAGAGATGTGGTGATTGAAGATACGCTATTTAAGAAAATGAATACACGGGTATACGTGAGTTGGTGGGGTAGCAGGAGGATGGGCATAACTGGGGTGTGTGTTTTAACTGATAGGGATGAAAGGGAGCTGTATTAGGACGGGGACGTGTTAGAGTGGCGGCAGGTGGACATGACTTATGTGCGGAAGAAACGGTAAACGTGAGCGAGCTTGGACAAGTGGCCCGAGTACAGAGATACCAAGAGGAATTTAGGGAAGAATGGCATAGGGTGAGAGAAGTTGGAACTACGGAGAGAGAGAGAGAGAGAGGGCGGAGGAGGAGGAGGAGTGCCTACATCAGCATTTGAATTGTATGACATGCGGAAGGTGAACTCCGGCCGTATGAGGGACAGTAGTGAACAGTGGAATGAAGAGGTTAGATCGCCAGTGAAAGAGCAAATGTAGTTGTGTAGACGGTATGAGCAGAGAATAAGTGCAAGTGATTGGGAGGAGTGAAAGAGAGAAAGTGGCAGGACGTCAAGAGAAAAGCACGAGTTAGAAAAAAAAAAAAGATTGGAGAGAGCAAATGAGACACAGGGTAAGAGTATCGATGAACCCCAGAAGGAGGGAGGCGAATAGTGTGAAGAGATAAGAGAGCAAATTGGTGGCGACGGTGAGGAGATGGGGAAGTAGCACTTGCCAAAGAAGATGTGAAAGAAGGTTGAATGAGGGCTAGATGAGAAGGTGGATATGGTGTGTTCGGGAAGAGACGGTACGCGGAGTGAGAGAGCCATGGTGAATAGCATTGTTGAAAGAAAGGAGGTAGTGACATATTGGAAATGAAATGTCTGTAGGCGATGTGGGGTGTGATGCGGACCGATTGTGTAAGGAATGACCGTGCCAAAGGGAGGTGTGATATAAGGTGCAGTCTGGATGACTGGGAGGACCAGAAATGGTCTAGACATATTGAGCGGATTAGCAAGCAAAGCTGATTAAGAGGACCTGTATCTCAAAAGCTGGAGGAGTAGAGAGAAGAGAGAGATCGAGAGGACGATGGATAGATAGAATGGAGGCTTTGAGGCATCGGGGCCATAACTCTCAGGATTTAGACGCGTGCATTTTGGGTTAGTATGAAGTGGATCAATGAGGTGATAGAGGCTGAAGTGGCAGTTTGCCGAAAGGGCAACTGAAGTAGTCATTGTATGCCATACAGTAGGCCGTGAGGCTTGGCTGTGGATGGTACTGTAGGCTCTAGTTTATGGGACGTGGGTTCGAAACACACCGCAAGGGACATATCATATAATGGTGATACAGTGAATGATTTTACGATATTCATTATACACATCAGAGCTCAGAGCCAACGCACGATTACAAGACTTAATCCGGCTGGTCTGCCACACGAGAACCGGCTCGAAACACCTCATCTTGTTTCACTGACTCATTTGGGGACGAATGTCTACTCGACCTCAACCCGGAGTACACACGACTCCGGGCATCCCAGGGGATGAAGGTCCGTGCCATGCCTGCTGAGTGGCCGGCGAGTCAATACTGCAGCGGTGGGAAAGATAGAGAAGGTACGTAACAGGGCAGCCGAAAATTTCATTAGCAGTCTGCATTAGGGAACTGAATTGGATGTACCAGCTCTGCTGCCTTCCACTTCCCCAGGATAAAAAGTCTGTAGTCCGCCGGGCTGAGGAGGAGCGTTCTGGAAGGCTAGCGAGTGGACTTCCTTATTAAACTTGTTGCTTAACATTTATTCGCACTAGCATAACAGTGACCCCAGCACGGGGGCACGAAAAGCTCGGAGCACCCGTCATTCCATACTTCAGTGTGAGGTAATTTTCTCCCAAATGGAGCTCATACCAAAGACAAACTTGAGGAGCGTTGTCCAGTGACCTCATCCTCTCATCTTCTCGCTGTTGTTGTCTGGGTATCAATTCGGAATCCTCCTGGAAGAGGAGCTCTTGCAGTTAATGACTCAATTAGAACTGGGGTCGAAGTGAAACCTGAGCTTACCAGTTTTGGTTATTTCCAAGTTCTGTTTACAAAACGCGCGTACACACACACACACACACACACACACACACACACACACGCACGCACGCACGCACGCACGCACGCACGCACGCACACACAGACACACGCACACACACACACACACACACACACACACGCTTCTAGCCCAGGCCAGATTCCCACAAAAATAATCCTTTCCTTAAAAAGTTCACGCCAGGGAGCTCTCTTCCTCACTAATTTGGAGTTCGCAACAATGAATATCCCTCATTAAAATACTCCCTCAGCCTGGAAAATTAGGCTAAGGCGAGGGCCATTCCCCACCCCTCCCCACCATCCGCCAGGCAGCGACTCCACCAGGTCCCCCCTCAACCGAACTCAAAACGCTCAGGGGTAAAGAGAAAAACTTGCGGTGTGTGATTGACTGCGGTCGTCTGGTGGGGAGTTCGAAGCGTTTGGTTGGCTGTGGCTGCGGCTGTCTGGCTGCGGCTGTCTGGCTGCGGTTGGCCTGCCTGGCTGAGTGACTGATTCCACGTCTCGTCACAACCTCCTTATGCCTCAGTGGCAGCAGATAATGGTCGCCCCGACGTGTCTGATTGGACTGCCGCCGCTCGCTGCGGGCGTCCCGCAAGTCGTTCTCTATACGTTTTCTTCTCTGCCAGTCGTCCCCTTAGGCCGAGTTAGACTCCATACGTTTCGTTCTGGCTGTTGGGTGATCTGCACGCGATGGCTTGCTACGTAACTCGCGCGAGGGCAAGAGGCGAAGGGCCACGCCTATGCATAACAGAATTTCGCCAACTACACGACTCCAGCTACACTCCTCAGCTTAAGTGTCACTCTGCGATCTCCCGTTACCCAAGCCTATCATCATCATCGTGTTGCTGTTCCGTACAACACCACGTTTAGTTACTAGTCCCTCTCGTATCTAGAGGAACTCTTACCATCTCCACAAATTACGAGGCGCAGTATTCGTCTATGTTAATCCATTCTCTGCATCCCTCACACCCCTCCAAGTTCTTGTCCAAGTCATCCTTTCTTTTCTTCAGTTTCCAGTGACATTGTCTCCTAATCTACACACAACCTAGTTACAAGTTTATGCTACGTGAAGTTCCCTCTTATTATCCCCCTCCCGCGCTTACACACACACTGGGTACTAACTTTAACCTTCGCCGTCCAACAGAAAACGTTTTGCCACCAGAGAAACAGGTATCAAGCAGTCGAAAGCCATTAACTTCGGCTACATCTCATCTCGTGCTTCTAATTTTCTGCCACTTGTTTCCGCTAACCCATTCAGGTCGCGAACTAACTCTTCTCCATAATTCAGTTACTGCTCGTCGGCTTCACCAATTAACCTCCGTTGTCGACTTGTGTGTGTGTGTGTGTGTCCACTGTAACGTACTCTGACGAGTTTTACTACTCCTCCCGTCCCACTTTCTAGTGAAGGTTGGGGTAAAAAGAAAAAAGATGATCAATTTCCTCCAATTACTCAGTCGTAATTCGTTCATCTAGTCATTCTCCTCGCGTTACTCTCCTCCTCTTAGTCATGTTATTCCCTGGTTATTCTTCCCGTCCGGTTGATACTAAGCGTTTAATCTCTTTAGAGTTACAGTTTCAAGTTGAATAATTTATCTTCTGTCTTACTCCTTGCATTCCCTTTATCCATAGACTTCATGTTGGTATTCCCTAGTTGCTCCTCCCAGTCTCTCTTTAAAGTTACTTTCACACATTTACGTAAAGTTACTTCAGGACATCAGTTACTCGTGTCTATATATTTCTTTTTACTTGCTCCTATCTTTCTGTCTGTGGTTGGGTAAGGAGTAGTATGCTACTCTAGTCTTTATGGAGACTGAGTACTTTCTTCGTGTTGTAAGGTATAAGATTTGTGTTTTCATTTTTCATTTATACAAAAGGTCGAGAGGCTGTCATCTTAGGAGTCAATTTCTCTGTTACATCTTGGTTCTGTGACAGACTATTATTTTCTGATTTCTTTTGTTTAAGAAACAATATGGGTAGCTGATTACTTTATGATTTATGTTTTTGCTATTTTCAGATGAAACCCAATCGATCAATAACTCCACCGGGGACAGATATATATATATATATATATATATATATATATATATATATATATATATATATATATATATATATATA
>JAYMFT010122592.1:0-13221 GCA_038088735.1 Panulirus argus | reverse complement strand
TATAGTGCCATTGTACAAAGGCAAAGGGGATAAAGGTGAGTGTTCAAACTATAGAGGTATAAGTTTGTTGATTATTCGTGGAAAATTGTATGGTAGGGTATTGACTGAGAGAGTGAAGGCGTGTACAGAGCATCAGATTGGAGAGGAGCAGTGTGGTTTCAGAAGTGGTAGAGGATGTGTGGATAAGGTGTTTGCTTGAAAAAAAAATATATGCGAGAAATACTTAGAGAAACAGTTAGATTTGTACGTCGCATTTATGGAACTGGAAAAGGCATACGGTAAGGTTGATAGATATACCTTATGGAAGGTCTTAAGAATATATGGCGTGAGAGGAAAGCTGCCAGAGGCAGTGAGAAGTTCTGACGAGGATGTAAGGCGTGTGTACGAGTGGGAAAGAGGAGAGTGAGTGGTTCCAGGTGAAGGTTGGTCTATGGCAGGGGTGCATGATGTCACCATGGCTGTATGATTTGTTTATGGATGCGGTGGTGAGGGAGGTAAATGCAAGAGTCTAGGAGATAAGAGCGAGTATACAGTATGTAGGGGATGAGTGGGCCTTGGAAGTGTGTCAGTTATTGTTTGCCGTTGACACGGTACTGATGGCAGATTCGAGTGAGAAAATGCAGAAGTTTCTGACTGGGTTTCGAAGAGTTGAGAGTAAATGTGAATAAGAGCAAGGTTATTAGGTTTAGCAGGGTTGAGGGACAGGTAAGTTATGATGTAAGTTTGAGTGGAGAAAAATTGGAGGAAGTGAAGTGTTTTAGTTATCCGGAAGTGGACATGGCAGCGAATGTAACCATGGAAATGGAAGTGAGTCATAGAATGAGGCAGAGGGTTAAGGTTCTGGGAGCGTTGAAAATGTATGGATAGAAAGACTGTTATCTGGGAGGACAAAAATGTGTATGTTTGAAGGTATAGTAGTACCAACAATGATATATGGATATGAGGCATGGACTATGGATGAGAATGTGCGGAGGAGGATGAGTGTGCTGGAAATCAGATGTTTGAGGATTACATGTGGTATAAGGTAATTTGATCGAGTAAGTTAAACAAGGGTAGAGATACACTCTCCTTCTTGTACTGCAATTTCTAAAAGATTGAACAGACAGAGGGAGCCAAGCAGAGAGTGCTCATCCTCCTCGAAGCCTCAGGCATGGATGTCCGTGTCTGGATGTAACCAAGATAAGAAGAGAGGAGAGGTAGATTGTGTGTTTCAGGAAAGAAGCCTGGAGGTTCTGGTTCTGAGTGAAACAAAGCCAATGATAAAGGGGAAGAATGGTTTGGAAATGTCATAGGAGTATAGTCAGGGGTTGATGAGACGACAAGAGCTAAGGAATGAGTACCGCTACTCCTGAAGCAAGAGTTGTGGGAGTGTGTGATAGAGTGCAAGGAAGTAAATTCTAGTTTGATGTAGGTAAACTGAAAGTGGATGGCGAAAGATGGGTGATTATTGGTGCTTATGCACTTGGCCATGAGAAGAAAGATCAGGAGTAGCAAGTGTTTTGGGAGCAGCTGAGTGAGTGTGTCAGCATTTTGGTGGACGAGACTGGATATTAGTGATGGGTGATTTAAATGCGAAGGTAATTAGGTGATAGCTGAAGGTATAAGTAGTGCGCATTGGGTATTCAATGTTATGAATGGAAATGGTGAGGAGCTTGTAGAGCTGTGTACTGAAAAAATGACTGGTGATTGGGAATACTTGGTTTAAAAAGAGATTTACTCAAGTATACGTATGTGAGAAGAGAGATGGTCATCGGGCATTATTAGATTGCGGGTTGATAGATAGGCATGTAAGAGAGAGACTTTTGGATGTAAAGGTGCTTAGAGGGGCAGCTGGTGGGATGTCTGATCATTATATTTTGGAGGTGAGGATGAAGATTTGTAGAGGTTTTCGAAAAAGAGGAAACAATGTCTGGGAGAAGAGAATGGTGAGAGTAAGTGAGCTTGGTAAAAAGACTTGTGTGAAGAAATAACAGTAGAGATTGAATGTAGAATGGCATAAAGGTGACAGCAAATGAAGTGAGGGGAGTGGATGACGAATGGAAGGTATTTAGGGAAGCAGTGATGACATGTGGCATGCGTAACGTGAGATGTTTGCAGATTAGGAAGGGTAGTGAGTGGTGAGATGAAGAAGCAAAGTTGCTTATGAGAGAAGAGAGGCGTTTGGGCGGTACTTACGGGGGAGTGCAAATGATTGGGAGATGTATAAGAGAAAGCGGCAGGAGGCCTAGAAAAAAGGTGCAGGAGATAAAAAAAAGAGGGCAAATGAGAATTGGGGTGAGAGAGTATCATTAAACTTTAGGGAGAATAATGAGATGTTTAGGAAGGAGGTAAACCTTGAAAAGGTCTGTGGGAACTGGATGTGGATGGGGAACTGTGGTTTCGGTGCATTACAGTTACAGCTAGAGACTAAGTGTGAGCGAATGTGCCCTTTCTTCGTCTGTTTCCTGGTGACACCTCGCTGACGCAGGGGCTAGCGATCGGGTGTGAGGGAAAAGAAGAGAAAGCATATAATATCTTTTTCCCTTCCTACATGCATTTGTTCTGTTTCATTTGGGGCGGGGTGGCTTGGCGTCGAGAATGGATGAAGGCGAGCAAGTATGACTGTGTACATGTATATATATGTATATGCCTGTGTATGTATATGTAATATACCTATGTATGTATATGTATATATATGTATATGTACGTGTATGTGCATAATGTATATATATGTATATGTACGTGTATGTGCATAATGTATATATATATATATATATATATATATATATGTTACTGTCACAAAAATGCATATCTACAGGGCAATATAAAACAGAAGGGGAGGAGGAATCTAGTAGAGTACATCGTACACATAGGGTAATGGATTGGTTATTGGTCTCAGACATCAGTCCTTAGCGCTGGATCGTTCACGGTGTGTGCAAGACGCGCGGAAGAATCTGCTTTCGGATCAAGTGAGTAACCGCTGTGACATGGTGTGTGTAGTTTGTTACATGGAAATAATTCTAGATGGTTACAAGTAAGATAGAGTCATCACGAAAGTTCCTTTTGTGTTGCACAGAAGCCCTGGTCGCTGTCCCTGCATGTGCAACGGGAGGTCCGTCTGATCTAAGCCAGGCTTGGTCAACAGCTGTTGATGGTAATCGGCGTCACAGGTCATAGGAACAACGCCACTTGAACTTTCGTGACCCCTCGTTACGTGTCCAGAACCTGATATGATAGTCAGTGGAGGCTGACGTAACCCAGGCTTCTCTCTATCTATGACCCAACGCCCATTCTTTGCCCCAGTGTTGCTCTTCACACTAACCATGCAGACACCCTGCCCTACATACTGCCCGGGGCGTCACCATGACCAGGCGTTGCCAGGCCAGCAGCTGGGCAGGGATGATGTACATTGTATGCGTCTGGTGAGCAACGGACATAAAGCAGTCACCGTAAAAACTCAAGTAACGGAGTTCGTTACACAGTCTCATCAAAATCGAGTGACAGAGGCGTTTACAGTGCATAACGTCTTCGAGTAAGAAAGGTTCTTATATAGTCACAGTAACAGCTTCAAGAACAGATGTTGTTAAACAGTCACATTAACTGAGGCTGTTACATAGAGTAACAGCTTCAAGTAACGGATGTTGTTACATAGCCAGTTTAACAATGCTTTTATTAACTCATGTGGGATATTTTCAGAAACCTAACGGAAACCCAGAATTATGTAGGTCAACAAGACAGTTGGTGGAACGAGATTTTATTGTTCATGAATAGGGACTTAAAAATTCGGGTATGCAACATATCCTCAACACGGCCAAGTTCCTGTGTGTTTCCACATTCTCTACCCGTGGCAGGGGTGGATGACATCGGACGGTGGACCCTGCAGCTCGTCACAGCTGTGGACCAACCGAACAAGCTCGAGCTCCTGCAGGTTCTTATCGTACACACGCCACGTCCTCCGCAGGAGCTCGGTCTTCTCAGCCTCGTCCATCGCCCAGATCACGACCGATGCGTTGGTTCGGATCTCGCTGCCGTCCGGTAGCGGTAGGAGAGTGGCCGCGCCGATGTCACTCAGCGGGTTATCGTTGATCCAGAGCGCGCACGGCATCGTTAGGTCTCCGAACAGATGCTTCGGGAGAGTCCTTAGGTTGTTGGCTTCAAAGTCCAGGAATATCAGGTGAGGGAGGAACTGCAGCTCAGGAGTGGACCCGAGCTGGTTCCTGGTGAAGATAAGCTCATGAAGGTTGACCATAGGACGGATGATGTCGACCGGGACTTCCGTGATCTCGTTGTACTCAAGGGCTAAGAGTTCGAGCTGAGGCAAGAAGCTTACCTCTTTAGGTACCTCCGTCAGGAAGCCAAAGCCCAGATCCAGCCCTTGCAAGGTTGTCAGTCCCCTGAGGGAGCCCTCCTCCACCGTCGTGAGGAAGCCCTTGTAGACGTTGAGCCAGCGCAGGTTCCACAGGCCGTCGAAGTCTCCCTTGCGAATTGTGGTGATGTGGTGGTTGAAGAGATCCACCTGAAATTCGTGGGTTCAGTGGTTTACTGTTTTACACTCGTGAGGGAAAACTGACAGTGACGGATATACGCAAGGAGAAGGAGATAAAGAATAAACAGTAATAGATCGGATAACGGGAGTGTGTAATATACAAAGAAGTGAACACCATCTTCCCGTTTTCTTTCACTGTAATGGGGTAACTCTCTCGGTAAAAGATTATCCGCAGGAGCAAACTTTAACCGCGAACCTTCACCACTATCTGTGTTCTCTGTGCTAGAACAGCTAAAAGCATTAAGAATAAGAAACACTCACATCTCATGAAGACATAAGTTTTCATACACTGAATCCAAATAAATATGCAAATACATAAGTAAAGTAATAAAGTAAACGCTGCAGAGATATATTTCGGTTCTTGCTATAAAACAGTTTATTCGGTTTGAACGGATTTCTGCACACTGGGAAACATACACTATTGTACCTTTTAAAAATTGTTGACCCTTTTATATAACATTTATCGTGCAATAGATTTTCCTAAAACCTGGATATATTTATGTTCCTATTTTCATAGAGGTAATTTAAAATCTTCAACAAAGAACCATGATTGGTAAAGAGAGAATTTTCCATCTGTCTGTCCTCTCTATTCCAACAGTTCTCTAAATATTTGAAAACGTTTATCAAAGATTCCGGTTTATGGAATACGTTCAGGGTCACATCTTTCCTTCATGTGCACATGATATGGTCACAACAAACGTGGTTCTTGTCGAAGCGTTTACAAGCAAAGTTTTTGATATACATTTCAAGATTGTTAGTTAAAAAGTATGTTAAATCACTCTTTTGACAACCTGTGATAAGAATTATATGAAAAGATTATGTATGTTCCACTGAAATTATTGACGTTGAATACAAGGCAATGATAACCCTTTACAGACATTATTGATAACACAAACAGCCATCTTGAAGGATCCATACGGTCTCAGTTAACCACGGTCCGAACTGTGCCAGTAATGGCGCCCCGGGCACACACACAGCCTGACCTGTGCCGAGTTTAGTCTTGACTACTTTCACACGTACACAAACACATTACAAACATTCAGTTGGATGACCTCACAAATACTGGCTTGTCATCGTTCCATCTCTTCCCACGGACGTGAACACCATAACGCAATAGTGGGGGGAGGTTGTGTGAGGGGATGGGGGGTTGCTAGCACGACCTCACCTGCGTCACGTTGGGGTTGGCGGCCCAGCAGGAGGTGGGTACCTTCGGCAGGAGGCGGTCACGGCAGTTCCACTTGAGGTTCCCGTCGCCGCCACCAGGGTAGCTGTATGACGCTGGCACCAAGGAGCACGGGCAGGTGCTGGTGCCCTTGCCCTCCAGCTTCACGCCTTTCTTGAGACACGCCTCCACACACGCCACCCCAACCACGACCACCGCTAAATGACACCACGACATCTGTTAGGGGGGATGGGGGGAGAAGACAGGGTTATCCCACGTATCATATATTACATCATGAACAAAGGCAACATAAAGATATTGTTCTTTTATGATTTCAGAAGCTGCTTTGTGCAGTCCGAACGCCACGAGAACCCATCTCGCACTCGACATTTAGTCTCCTCACTCCACAACTGGAGTACCACCTAACTCGAGGCTAGATGTCTCCTCTAACACCACATACATTGATTGATCATTGCATATAACAGAAACATTCACATTCCACCAGAAGAGACGTAGCTAAGACGCCATTGGTAAAAAAGCGTTACCAAATGGTGATGCTCGTGTCTGACACCATGCCTGTCATAAGATTTATATTATGTGGACAGGAAAGGGAACCGTTTACAAAGTTTGCCCACGACAAAGATATCCAATTTGTATATTACCAATGGCGTCTTAGCTACGCCTTTTGCTTGTATATCAACTGACTGTTTTACGTCTTCTACCTCATTCTTGTATTTCCTCAGACGATGTGATTATTACACGAAAGTGCACTTGGGAACATATCGTGTTTCATTTGTCTCGTGGAATATGCATATGCAAGTTCACGCGCACCACTGTAACCTCTTGAAATATATATATATATATATATATATATGTATATATATATATATATATATATATATATATATATATATATAAAGATGATTACGGTTACACTTTTCACTAAGGTACGTTTATCATTGCCGTATCTCTCTCTCTTGATTACATGCTCACAGCTATTTATTAGTCTGAATCAGCAGTTTTATCCTTTTTTTTTTCCATAGGGATGCGCTAACCATGGTAACTGGGTAGTACGGGAAGGTTTTACACTTCTCACATTCACATCGAACTCAACATGACACATATTATTCGACAGTGGAGAGCAAGCTGCTTCGACAAGACCCAGGCAACTCGACACTACCCATGCACTTCGATAAATCGAAGTCAGCTTAGTGCTACACGACTGGACCTCAGCTAACACGCAGTTGAGCATACGACACGACAACGCTCAACGAGTTCGACGCTCGACCGACGGTACAACGGTACACAGACGCCATGACTGATGCACAGACTGCACTATAACCACACAGACAACACGACCTACCGTCGTAAACCCCTTGAAGGCAATGAGCCCCTCGTCACAGTCTGTTTAAATCACGCTTGTTATCTTCTGCCATCGTCAGCTGTCTGTCGCTCCACAGCCGACAGTTCGCTGTTATCTGGCAGATGATAACAGGTGGACTTGTGGCAAGGCTACAGCGCACATGGGTGAGAGCCAGCGGTAGCAGTGCCTCACACCAGGCACTACAGGAGGCACCTGGAGTGAGGGCCAGTAGCAGTGCCACACACAAGAAACACCACAGGAGATGGTATGAGTGAAGGAGAGAAGACGTGACACACACAAGCCATGATGATACTCGGAAGGAGTGAAGGAGAGATAGATGTCTGCCACACACGTCACGCTCTGAGAACGACCAGGCGTCAGGAGACTCAGCGAGACCCAACTTACAGCAGGAAATGACGCGTGACGAACGAGATGATGTCCTCACCAACTGATTGTTTCATCATGATTCATCCGCATCAGCAGAATGATCGTCACCTCATCATCTGATATCATCCGATAGCATCTTGCCAACTCGACATTACATATCGTCAGCTGCGCCCAGATGCTCTCCACTAATCTATCATTTCGACAATTTTAGATCAACTCGACAAGAATCAACAGAACACTAAGCATTCATCGAATTATCAGCAAAAGTGCCAATAGGTCTACTTTTACTGAGTTCCTCTGTCAACAGAATATGTCTTGGTCATCGCCAGACAGCCAACATGTTTTATCCGCTCAGTGTTGGGGTGACTGGCTATCTAACAACGCTCCTGCTGCTGTTCGGGTGGAATACCTCCACATCTTGCTGTGGTCCAGCTGCGTCAAGAGGGATGTTTGGAGCCTAACGCCTTCTTGCGGGAAGGCGGGTCCTGAGGGACGTGTGGAGTCCGACATCCCTTTGTGGTCAGGTGCCTGAAGAGCAGCGCTTTTCAGCCCGGGTTCTCCGGGACCTGTGGCTTCCTTAAAGCTCCCTTTAAGTGTTCCACGAAATTTTAAGAGATGATAGTCAAAGGGAAATTTATGGAAGCCCAGTGGTCCATGATTTATAAATTCAGCTCTTTATACGAGCTTGGCTAATGGTTACCTCAAAATTGCTGATCATGGTATAATGATTTGCTTAAGAGAGAAGAGGAAGGAATGGATGGAGACGATCGGGGCTCCAGAAAGTATCACATATTGCCTACAGGGTTCCTCGACCGAAATATAGTGTTGAAAAATAATGCCCCCATATCAGACCTCTCTAAGAATATGCTGTTTAATTCTGGTCGCCAAATTTGATCAAAAGTAAAGTGAAACTAAAACGAATACAGTGAAGACGAAGAAAATTCATTCGTTTCGAAAACCATTTTCTCTAAACAGGTGCAGACTCTCGGCAGATTTGAAAGAAGGTTTGAAAATACTGATCTTCTCTTCAGAACACATCACGCTACGATTTCCTCACATTGGATACAAATTCGACGACCGGAAATAACGGTGTTAGATTAAAAGGAAAGGCATGTGATGATAAGGTGAGCAATAAGTTTTCCAGCTGTAGAGGTGGAGACCATTGGAATTTAACGACCAATAGACATCGATGCAAGGACTGTAAATGCCTTTACACACTGGCTAAACAAACACTTCAGTGATATTAGTCTTTTGAGATGTGAGCCTCCTTCCCATAGCAACCCGATTGGATATCAGACAAGGGGTGATATTCCCGTTCACATTTCTCTGTGAAATTTCCACGGTAATTTACGTTCTGCATAATCCATGGCGTCCTTTCTTAACTACATTCCTGCCGCCTTTTGTGCTGGAGGAGGTGGCAGGCGAGGAGGTGTCTTCCCTGTTACTCTCCTCCAGCAGATAACTTCGTTGTGGACCATCAGGTCTCGTATTCTCTTCCCTTCCCACGTACTCTCCCATCTCTCGTCTCGTTCCATTCAGTCACTGTAACCCATGGGTCTGTTTCTGTGGATCGAGGGAGGCTCGGCCGCACCTCCTAAAATGCTCCGCCAACCTAATGTTTCCACAGCTCTCTACCTGCCCCAGATTGCCGGTAACTACCTTCCCTTTCACCAGCCTCTCAGACCCCTCGGCAGACATTCCTTTATCGTCATAAAACACAAAACAAACCTCAGTAGAAGCTCACATTTTTGAGTCGTTTTCAGCTCAATAAAACAAACAACTCTAACAGTTAAGTCATTACCAGAATCAGTTTTCAGTTCCTGCCCCACACATTTCCAAACTTTCTTCAGTTATCCTTTAATATTTTTTTTCTCTCTCTCCCTGTTGTTGTGGAATCAAGTACATACAACAAATCTCTCATTCGTCCTTTTCTACTATTGTCCCCCTTCCTGTATTCCTGCCGATATTCCCTTAGCATCATGATCCGCCTTGACATCAAACAATCTTGGAAACGTAGCATAACCATACCTCACCCCTCAGCTCCCACACCAGGCCACTCGCTCGTCTCTTCACTTGTCCTGACTCATGTCTGATCCTCTCTGTTGGATTCCCTCATTTCTTCCGGCAGCTTCCCCTCCCACGTCTTCACCCACGTCTCCACCTTCGTCACATCACCTTAGAATTTCAACTCATTTTCTCAGCCAATTCATAACAAATGCATCACAGGCGTTTACCAAAGGCCAGGAATGCTGTTTATACAGTCTTTTGTTTTCACAAAATCTTCACAAATATTCCCGTAGCGCAAAATGATGATCCACGTGACAAAGCTTCTCAGGAGGTCCACTTTGTACGTCCGTCACTTCACGCACACACTCCATCCATCAAAATCTCTCGACCACTAACTCGCACGTTCCTCCTCCGCCTGCTCTCTTAGCCGTCCTGTAGCTTAAAAGCCAACCCTGTTACTTTTGCCGTTTCAAACAAGTATGGTCACTACATCCGGCCAGTCCCTGGGCTCCTCACCAACCCCCGGGGCCCTCAGCAACAGTGTGCCATCTCAAACCACCTCCTTCAGCGCCTTCCCAGTGATCGAAATGTCCGACGTCACATGTACACCGCGCTGGGATCCTCGTATTGTGCAATTCATCATGTATGAGAAATACCAGGTGCCTTATCGTAGTTTGTCCGTCACCTCTTAATATTTTCTCATCATTTCCGCTGCTGTTTTTGGATTTTGATACTGTTTCAGTATATTCCTTCACTTACACTACGTTCTGACTGGACTTCCTTTATAAATCCACATCTGTACATTTTACAGCATCTGATCAAGACCTTTTCTTCTCTTTCTTTCTTCGATGTCCCAGACACCGCTCTGTGTTGCCTCCTAATTTCACCATCAGTTCCTGTGTTGCAACGATGTTTGGCACACACTCTGTTTCTCTTAGATTTCCTTTCCTCACTGCCACCCCCCCCCCTCCCCTTTCATAAATAAACCCCCTCCATCCCCACCCACTACATCTCACCCATACCATTATATTCATCTCAAAACCTTTCAATACATTTTTTCCATTCTTCTCGCCTCCACCACACAGACCTATCGCTACAGTCCCGTCCATGCCCCTCACTACCCCACCACCTGGTACTCCACACACGCACACCACACTGCTCACTACCCTCTAGTGAAACCTCTTCTATCTCTGTCCATCACTCGCTGTATTATTCCTCTCAGACCACACGTCCACCACCTGTGCTCTGCCATGTGTAAATCAGGAGTAGTCTTTGTGGCAAATATTTTGTGTAGGTAAAGAGTTTCGTAAAGTGAATCAAATTGTTTGTAAACGAGAACCACAGGAATCTTTCCTCTCCCCTGGATCTATTGTCGGTGGTGAATTACACTACCACGTTTGTTTTCGTAGGTGATTTTCCGTTACCATTCCTGACGCGAGTTTTGTCTCTTTACGACGTGCATTGTGAAGTGACCATTAACTGTTGCTACAGGTTACTCTTCCGTTGACCCTGCTCGGCTGTCCGTCTCCTTAATACGTGACATGCAAATCCCCTTCACAACAGTTGCTCACGAAATCTAAGTAATTCATTAAAGTTTAAGACTTCTAAGAATGCAGGGAACGAGCCAGGACATCGCGCCAGGCCCGGCGTATAGCGTGGCGTGTACAGGCTGGACTGGGACGCCTCCTCACGCGTTGTGTATGCAACAGACTTTTAAGATTACTTTACATTCTGGGTTCACGAGGCTGTGCCTAGCCATCAGCTGGTAGTCCCTCCCTACCTAGGCATTACAGCGACTCAGGACCGTCACTGATGTGTACTCAGTAACGTAACGTAGGTAATGGTAAGGGGCGGCAGTGTTACCAGGCGTTACGAGAGACTTGATGACTCCCCTCCCCTAGCCACCCTACCTGTTTACGGCTTCCGTCACGCCTCTCTCCGCCGTCCGTAATGGTCAGTGTGGTTACGGTGACCGCCCGCCTTCGCCTCCCGCTCCCCCGCCGCACGCCCTCATCCTACGCCCACGCACACACGCACACACACACACACACACACACGCCCTCGCACACCCCCACTGCAGCGAACGCCTCTTCTCACGGCCAGACACGCCCGTGCAACCTCCGCACGCCCGGTGATTTCACCAGCAGGCGTAGCGACAGCTTGTGGCTGCTGTTATCTACGAGAAGTACCGTCCACACGACGCCTCCGTTATCCATGGGGTTCATGACGACCGCATTATCCAGCGTCTTTATGATCCTTCCATTATCCAGGATGATCCAGAACCCTCCATTATCCAGGGTGAACATGACACCTCCATGATTAAGAGTATTTCAACAGCCTCCACATATACCACAATTACCTGATCCTTTGATGTCTTAGGAAAGGATTCTGAGTAAAGAATCAGTGAACAGATTATCCAGTATACTTTATCATTAGACGTTTTGATTACTTATTTTTCTTGCCTAACGTCTAGTACGGCATCCTTTGCCCCAGACGGCTCAGAGAAACTGTGTGACCGCTGACGAGATCATTTTGTGTCTCGTTCTTTGGGCGAAGGTCGCACATACAGTAGCTGCTGGTGTATGACGGGTCCATAAAGCTCCACATGTTGTGTGGGGACATGTGCGGTGCCTGCTGGTGTATGACGACCCATAAAACAGCATATGTTGTTTGGAAATTTGTACAGTGCCTGCGTGTCTATGACAACTCATACAGTCGTCCCTGTTGGGTGCAGGTGTATGAAGACCCATACAGTACCTGGGGTTACAGGACCCAAAAGCGTATCCACCAAAGCTTCAAGGAAACAGACTCAGTGGCAGCCAGTGACCCACCAGCAGTGGTGGTACTGTATGATGGGCAGGATGCCAGGCACCGAGCCTGCAGGATACCAGACCTCCCTCTTCCCCAGGGCTACACACACCAGACCTTCCTCCTTCCAGGGGCTATACACTACTTGACCTCTCTTCCCTTCTCAGGGCTATAGACAATCAGTCCTCCCTATCTCCCTAGGGCTACAGACTACCAGACCCCGACTCTCGCCGGGACTGCAGACAACCAGACGTCACCATCTCCCCAGGGCTACAGACTACTACATCTCCTCACCTCCCTAAGGCTACATGCTAGCAGGCCTCCTCACCTCCTTAGGGCTAGAGATTATCAGACTTCCACCTTCCCCTGGGCTACAGACTACCAGACCTACCCGCTCCCTAGAGCTACAGACTACCACACTTCCGCCTTCCCCAAGGGGCTACAGATTACCAAATCTCTCCCCTCAGCAGGGCTGCAGCCTACAGACTACAGACTACCAGGCTTACCCCGTCCCCAGGGCTACAGAATACATTATACTGCAGGCGGAAGAGGAAAGTGTGTGGTGGGGGAAGATGAGGCGTGTCAGAGGAACGTACTATAATGATGACACTGAAGGACACCACCTCTTTAGTCGTCAAAATCCACGCCAAGTCTCGTGTGGGTGGGGCGTCTGGTCTTGCCTGTCCGTCTGTGTGTACTGCACTATCAAAGAGGCGGCTCTGCCCTCCGTGCAGTGATGACCCGTACGCTTCCGGAATCCGAGACACAACTCGCAAAACTTGAGCTAATATCCAGGGACTGTTTTCAGAAAGTCCTCCTCCTCCATCGCCGGCTGTTGACAGGTGTCAGTATGACAACGGGAACATGAAAGAGAAATAATGCTGAATTCTTGTTCTCTCTCTCTCCCTCTCTCTCTCTCTCTCTCTCTCTCTCTCTCTCTCTCTCTCTCTCTCTCTCTCTCTCTCTCTC
>JAYMFT010122581.1:0-13221 GCA_038088735.1 Panulirus argus | reverse complement strand
TATATATATATATATATATATATATATATATATATATATATATATATATATATATATATATATATATTAAAGTTTATCGCCTGCGTTAGAGTTCATCAGATGGTTTCAGAGCCCCTACCTTTGTTAGCCTCTACTTTACCTTCTGGAAGTAATTTCTGAAATGTATAATCTTGATCTGTTTTCATAAGATGACCATTTTCTCTGTTACCTATTTTGAACTGCCGATAGTCAATGTAGTTGATAATTCTATCCTCATGTTCACCTGGATCATGTCTGATGACATTGGTCATGTGCTGGATATCACATTAACCATGTCATAATACGAATTAAACGCAAATTACTACTTCCATGATATTTTTCTATCATTGCCATGATTTTTATTTTTTCTTGACACTTTCTACCATTGTTTCTCCGTTCTCAACTTGATTATCAGTACGTACATCCCTTCTAGGATGTGGGTCACTAACATAAACACAAGAGATGTACTACGGTATATTTTTACTGCCAAGCTTAATTAGCCTTACCGAGATTTCCTTTACTTTCACTTTGTTATACGAGTTTCCATCTTAGCTTCTTCATTTCCCTCTTATTCTGTTGATGAGAATTAGCAGAATTCTTTTCTCTCTCTCTTTTTACGAAGAATATATTCTGAAGAATGTTTCAAAAACCGAGGTTAAGAGGCTGAAGGAGTTTACAGTGTCATACTTCACCCACGGGTCCTCCTCCAGGTCTGTCCTTTATCTTAATATCCTCTTCCATCTCTCCTCCTCCCCAGAACTAGGCACCAGGCTCGTATCGTCGTGCTCAAGGGTCGTACTTTCATCCTCCAGGAGTTGTAAATTAGCTGGCTACAGGTGTTCGTCAGATCCGCGTGGGAGTCAGAACCACGAGTTATTAAAACGCAAAATTTATGTTTTCATTGTCAGCACACCTGTGGCCGGGCACCGGCTCCCGTCATTCCAGCAGTGAAGGGTGCTCCCCGCCTCTCTCTCTCCCTCTCCCACCCCAGTCCAGTCGACTAGATCAGGGAAAAAAAAAAAAAGCGCCGTCACTTACACAAACCTTATGGAGTGGATCGTAAGAGGGGAATGTGAATGGGACTTGAGATGATCGGTTGAATTGCTTGGGCGGATCTACTTTGTGTCTTGCGGTGGATTGAGCTGTTAGAGGAGGGGATGGATGGGATCATTAAAGGGATTAGATTGACGATGGTTTCTTAGAGTGGATGATGCATAGGAGATGACCAGAAGTGGTGTGTAGCACGAAAACAAGGTTTTTATGTTCGGGGGTATCAAGTTACTGTATTGGATCGATTAACGTATTTGGATAGAGATAGATTTCAGTTTTGCATGAAATGGTCTGAGATGAATGGGTACAGGTGAATCAGAGACGATATTATGGTAAAGGGGAAGCAATGGATTTAACTAAGGCGTAGGGTTATTAATGGCAGCTGGACTGAGGTGGAATAGAGAGCTGCAGGTGATGGACTCAAGTAGCGTGGATGTGGAGTTCTTAGAGCTGTGCACGACGGTGGATGAGTAACTGTGTGGAAGACAGTGCAGTATTGCAAGATGATGGACATCCTTAAGCATGAACAGAGTGAGGGATTCACGGGAATAGAAAAAAAAAATGGATAGAAGTGCATTAGATGGGATGGATAGGACTGGAGGATAAGTTGAGGGTGGAGGGTGGGTGGAGGTGGGAGGATAGTGAGATGGAAGGCGAGATCAGGTGGAAGTAAGACAGGAGTATATAGAGGAGATCCTGGGGAGCCAGATGGCAGTCGTCACGTCCTCAAAGAGGTCGTAATGGTGCAGGTTATCAAGAGCCCCGGTGGGTGCAGGAGTAATTAATACCCAATCGTGACCCTGAAAGAAGGGGTGAAGGGTGAAAGAGTGGACGGGGGGGGGGGGGTTGGCTGGCTGTTTACTGCAGGCGTGACGTCCAGATGGCTCTCTGGAATCATGCTCGCGCTGGAAGGTTACTGGAATATAAAGCGAGCGATGATCGATGTTTTGCAACCTTGGTGTTGTGATGGTCTTTTGAGAGCCGCGACCGGGACGACATTCATCACGGCGGAGCGACCCCAAAGCACGACGGTTGTAACCACAAGGTATGATGGCGTGACCTGTGATCTGGTTCTTGAAAAGGGTTGGGTTAGAGGCAGGACTATAATATCCAAAGGTCATACCTTCGTGGTCAAGGGTTGTAACGTCGTGCTCAGGGAGTTAAGTGCCATAATGTGTCAGAGTCGTGAAAGACCCGGCAATAAAGGAGCTCTAAGACAATGCAGTCAATATACACTAGTTAATTCTTCGTTGACCTGGATAGCGCTCCGTTACGATGATGTTCAGATTATGATCTCTTGCCTCTCATTTCTTACCATCAAGAATTTTCAGTTTGGTGTGAAATGTTTCTGACACCGAGTAAAGAAGACAGAAATGTGTGACAGTGAGGTTAAGACGCTTTACTGAAATTAGAACCAACAAAGTATCATCAAGTCGGTAGAACAGGAGCTTCGGAGGCCGTCCTGTGATTTCAGAGGAGACAAGAGACAATGGGGTATGCTATCGAGGGGTTTACATTCCTGATAGGATTACAGACATAACGCAGGCTCAGTATATTGCATTTCAATTCCCCAGGATGCAGATGGTTTACGGTTCGTAAAGCCAATCGATGACATCTGTTTTTGTGTGTCAGTTTACCCTTGAAGTTAGCACAGATATGATTAAGATCTTAAAATGCGGTAGACACCGGTGTTGTAGGGGTAAGAGAGGAAAAGTGTGGGATATATCTGGAACACGTTAGGAGAAGCGATGAATGAACTTGTGTAATAGTTCTCCCATATCATATCTGAGTTGTGTATTTTAGAGTCTTTTAACTCAGTGTTTTAACGGTGATCATAATGTTGCTGTATCAATTGTATTCGTATGCATTTAGTTGAGTGTATTCTAATTCATTTGCTTTATTGTTCAAGATTTTAATCATGGACCATAATGTGTATTGTTTATGCTCTTAAAGCATGTATTTTTATGGTCAATAAAATATTTATCTATCTATCTATCTGTCTATGTAGAGGACGGTGAAAATGGGGCTTGGCAGAGTATATGGGGCGATGGCAGTTTATGGGGGCAGTAACTGGGAGGTTGAGAGTTGGTGCTGGTACTGAGAAGGGGTTGTGCACATAGGGAGAGCGGAGCCTCCCAGCTGAGAGGGGAAAGACAGATGAAATTTGGAACGTCGGCTGAGAAACGGTACGTATGTAGTGGACGGACAGAATGGGGTTGGGGAGAAAGTATATGGGGGCGAGGTGCAGTTTACGGGGGCAGTAACTCGGAGGTTGAGCGGTGGTTGAGGGGGGGTTGACACGATGGGGAGAGAGGAGCCTTTCAGTTAAGAGGGGAAAAAATGGAACGCTGGCTGAGAAGCTATACACATGCTGTAGACGGAGAGACAATGGGGCTTGGGAGGGAGTGTATGGGACGACATGCAGCTTATGGGGGCAGTAACTATAGGGTTTTTAAAGGAGGTGGGGTGGTGGTGGCAGCAGCCGTGTGGGGTGATGGAGGGGGGGGAGGGAATGAGAATGAAGCGAGGCTACGTCATCCCAGGTAATATTACTCTCCGGTGGGGAGGAAAAAAAAAACGAGATTTTATATTCATTTTGACATTTAGTGTGGCAGGGAGGGAGGGTTATAGCACAGCCATGCAAGGTGAACCAACTGTTCTTGTATGTTCCCGCCCTTTCTCTTGGTTTACGTCTTGTCTGCCCTTCTCTGTGGTTTTTCTGTGTTTTTGCCCTCCCCCGTGTATTTCTGTGCTACTATCAATCTCCGTGTTTTCTGTGCTTCTGCCCTACCCTTGTATTTTCTGTTTTTCTGTCCTTCTCTGTGTTTTTCTGTGTTACTGTCCTTCTCAGTTTTTTTTTTGTGTGTTTTTGCCCTTCCCTGTGTTTGTCTGTGCGTCTTCCTTTCTCTGTGTTTTTCTGTGCTTCTGCTCTTCCCCGTGTTTACATTTGGTTCTTTTCTTTTCATAGGTTTATTTTTCCCATCTCACTTGATCTCTTCACATTTTCTCTTCCTAGTGTTATTGTTACTGCTTTTGATTGGTCGCAAGTTCTGTCCTACTTTTCCCTGGGATTATTGCTTAACGTTTTTCGCTAGTTTATTCTTAGACCTTTCCTTTGCGTTCTATCTGCTTACCTAATCGCTTTCTTTCTTTTGATTCGCTTCTTTTTATTGATTTCGTATTTGTTTCTTGAGTCATTCTCTGCTTCCAGGCTTTACATGTTTTTAAATCGTGGCTTTTAAGTTCTGTGAAAGTGTCTGTGATTTCTTGGACATGTCTGTGTCTCCGCCTTAAAACTATCGTCTCTGGGGCGTCGTTGTTTTGAACTTTCGTTCATTCAGTTGTGTTTGGTCAAAATCCTTTGGTCGTCTTCCTTGTTTATGTATCTGGATGGTTGGAGTTGAGGTCTGTCGACTACCAAGGTCATCAGGTCCATCAGGATCAAACTGTAATCATCAACATAAAATTTCTTAACACCTTCTTCGAGCGGTGCAGATAATTTTGTAAGACGCGCATTCACTCTTACTCCTGCTTTCACCGCAATTTCGTTTATTTTCCTTTTACTGAATGAAGGATGGAGGTCTGTGTTACGATAATTCATTTTCACTGCTAATATGAATCACAAACATCTATTCTCTATTGCTTTAATTCATTGTTTTTATGCTAACGTAAAGTATGAAGGTCTATTTTCATATCATTTGAATTCATTCCTTTTTATTAATGTTCACCTGTTTTTGTGTTGTTTCTTTTTTTTTTTATATATTCATTTGTCTGTTTCTCGTCTTCTTCTTGGTAATTCATCGTTTTCTTTAGTTATACTGGAATTTTGAACGCTAGCTTTCGTGGTGTACTTTCCTTATTCTAATTGGTTACATCTCAGTTATTTTTTTTTTTTGTTTGTTTGTGTGAAACAGTCTCTGGTGTAAATGTGTTTCATTTTTCACAATTTGTTTCTGCGTTTGTGTGCTGGCGTATTTACGAGTATGTATGTATGTGTGTGTACTATAGTGTTAAAGAAAATTTATAAACGTCTCCCCTGTCATATACACACTCGTTCATATTCTACCAACCATATAACCCATATAACAATGTTACCAGAACGACGGTTATAACAGCTAATATCACCCGGGATTACTAAATAAAGGAATAACCTGCCGTCTACACTAGTCTGCTACCATGACGACCATACATTTAATCCACGCTTGCCTGCCAGTCAGCCAGATTGATTAATCATTTTATCCAAATCTTTGCCAAATGAACGAATCTCTCACTTCACAAACTTTGCTAAAGCCTAGCCTCGATGTGGACTTTAGTCCCTGACTAGAGCCTTCAGTATAATTATGATGATGATAATAGTAGTAATAATGATAATGATAATGCTGATTATAGTAAGGATGATATTGATAACACTAATAGTAATAATCGTATCAGTAACAGCAATGATAATGATAACAACAATAATGATGATGATAATGATAAGAATGACGATAATGATAATGATAATAATGATAATGATGAAATTGATGATAATAGTGAAAATGATATCCGAACATGCAAATATGCTACTGAATATGTGATACAAACATCCGGATGAACAAAGCGACCATGACACTAAGAACAATAACTTTGAACAGAATATCATGGTAGAGCCAGTCACTCAAACAGACATACCATCTGAGTAAACAGGCCACCCAAACAGTCATACCAAACAAGTAAACAAGATACGTGCACATCAATATTGCCAAAGTACGGATACTTAAATACAACTAGCTATCAAAAAACAAGGTAACGCTTTTGCTAAAATCCCTGAACTTATGATTTATTGCCTGACGGAGACTTAACGATGTCAGATACGCGGGGATGATTTAATTACTCCCCCTATAATGAATATTCACTTTAACATCCTTTCATAACTTAATCTGGGGATCCCCGGCGGTAATAATTAACACACCTCGACCTCACTCATAGATTTAGTCGTGTGAGTTGCGAGTGTGTGGCTGTAAAGCATGGCGCCGTGACCCATATGTCTTCCAGCTCGTGAGGCAGTACTGTGGCGGTGAACTGTGGCATCTACCAGGTAGGGCTTCTGCATGAGTGGCTAGCATCGTGCATCAGGCAGCGCCGGTCATCTGTGTATCTGGAGGGGCCTGTGTTTAGCTGGGCAACATTGAACGTTTAGCAAGGCTCGCATAAGGCAGAGCAATATTGTACACACGGTAAAAAAAGTATCTTACCATTTTCGTTTTTTTATGCAAAACCATATGATACCACGGACGAAGGATTCTGAGAAATGTCCATTGGTCTGGTCTCACATGGGTGGCCCTGCTCTCACGATATTGCAGTACATCGAATGATAACGACATTTTTCTGCCGTTCAACGCAATAGATATCATATTGATTTCATGTCTTGTCGGGAATTATTATAAAGTGGGGCTACCATAATTATTGGGAAATTTGTCTGATATTCACGCTTACCATCCCTACTGAGATGACAAGAATCGTACTGATCAGTTCAAAATTCATCGGACGGATCGGGAAAGATACTTTTTTTTTTTTTATATATTTGCCTGTACGTCTACCGGGGCTCCTATATGGCTGTGTAGCATTATTCATATGGCTGCATTGGCTAACCTGGCATCTGAGACGGGTCATACATGGATTGGGTAGCATTGTGATTTTCGCGGCGATAGTTAACTGTGCATCTGTCAGAGCTCCTGCGTGACAGAACAACACTGTACATCCGGCAGTGCTCATACACAGCCGAGCGGCATATGTACATCTGTCAATGCTCGTACAAATCTGAACAACGTTGTACATCTGCCACTGTTCGTATACACTGTGAGCAGCATATACGTCTGTCAGTACTCGTACACGTGAGCAACACTGACAATCGGGCAGTGCTCGGACATGGCTGAGCAACCATTTACATCTGGTAGTCCACTTACACGGATGGGCGACATTGTTCACCTGGATGTTCTACTACACACCAGAACAGCATTGTACCTCTGACAACGCTGGTGCACTGTGGATCTGTAGTGTTCGTACATTGCTGGGCAACACTACATCCTTGTCAGCGCTGATGGAGGCAAGGGTGTGTTTCTGACGCCGATGACACATGACGGGGCATCATTGTGCTTCTGGTAGCAGTGTCATGTGGTTGGCATATTGCGCTTCTTTCAGTAATGTTACACAAGTGGGCTTGATTGTTTTCTGGTAGTGTTGTCACACAGCTGAGTATCATTGTACTTCTGGCCAGTGAAGATAAGTAGCAGGGAAGATCTTTGTTCTTGTGGGCGCTCCGGTACGTAGCTGAGAACCATCAGGGAGGCGGTAGAACCCTTTGTGTAAAGATGGCTCGTACAAGATCCACTGACGTAATATCAAAGAAAGGTCTTAAAATCTGCAGTTATATAGAGAAATTACCTTGAGAAGGTACTCATCCTTAACCATCGACTGTTTACACAACCAGCAAATGACAAAGCGGCAGTAGGAAGGTAAACAAAAGAAACCAAGACGACCAAAATTCCAAATTATTCTTTCGAGACGAGACAAGGTTGAAACGCCTCTCGCTATATAATTCAAATGGTAAATCTACTGCAATTTGCACGTAGAAGTACAACAGCATGCCATCGTTTCAACCCATCATAAAGTTGAAACGTAAGAAGGCATTAAAGACTGACACAGCCCCACGCTGCAACACTGAAGACAGATTGCCACTCGTTTATTCATAATGGGAGATGTCTCGACGATTTTGAGCTGAAGTTTTGTGAAAACTATGGCAGCCATTACGATACCTAACATCCCTTGAAATTTATTAGATAAGCAAGAAATCTAAAAGAAATTGAAAATGCAGATTTGTGTTAAGATAAATGCCCCAAAGATAAAAAATATACAAACAAGTTCAAGGTTGGCGTAGATATAGAAATGCAGGTAAAGTCCATGTCCACGATCTTTTTTCTCTCTCTTAATTTCTCGTTAGGTTCAATCGTAGCCTCAGTATGGCTAAGTCAGCCTGTGGCCATGATAGTCTGTCTTTGGAAATTGGTTAAGTTTTAGAAAAGGATGTGTACGTGTACTCCAAAGACTACAATACAATAATTGATACATGCGTCTTTTTGAATTATGCATGTGTTGAACCATTATGTTTCGTTACGAAGATGTAGAGAAAGGTTGAATTCATCGTTCAAATATTCTCTGTTATTTGTCGGCAGATAATATAGATAACAACTGACGACCAGTAAGCATTGTCATGGACTTACGATGACGCGAACGTGGAGAAAATATGCAGAGCTGGACTTCGAATGTTGTTCTACTTTCACAGCAATCTCATAATTCCCTCAACTGCCTTGTAATCTTCTACGGCATTTCATCCCCCCATCCGCCTGTTGTATTTTTCTATATATTGTATATCTAGTTGTGTTGATACACAGATGAGCATCACTGTTTACATCTGCTGGAGCTGAGACATAGCTACTCACCATTGTACTTATGGCAGCATTGTTACACAGCTGGGCACCACTGAGCTCCTAGCAGGTCTTGCACGTAGCTGACCACCATCATCCTTCTGGCTCTTCTTGTACGTACATCAATAGCTTTGTGCTTCTGATATGGGTAGGAATCTATGTCTGGTTACCGGAAATACATTGTAGAACTACTGTGTGTGTATTTGACAGCCTTGATACAGCCCATATTGGCCAGTCGTAGTATACAAACGAACTAATGTTAAAGATCAATTAAGGAATGCGATATTTTTTTCATACTCATTTCTCCTCTTCTTGTTTTTCGTGAGCATAAATTTTGTCGCGTGCACCTGGCGACTTGCATCCTGTTTACCTCTCACAGTGTTTAAGAAGTTTGCTTCTCGACACACAGCGATATAAAAGACAAAGCTCCTTACTTGCAATTGTACATGTCATATACATTATATACATTTTTTATATATATTTCTTTCGTATCTTAGTTCCTGTCGACGGTTGTCATTCCCCAGACTACGACTACGGTGAAAAAACCTAAGTGATTTTATAGTTTCGTTAAGCAATGTCATTCTTCTCAATTTACGTAAATACTCACTCTCTTACCTTGATGATGAACTGTAGAACTTTGTGCATAAGTCTTTTGCGGAAGTATCCATGAATTCACTCCTTTGGCTGATTCAGGAACGAGATGTTTCAAAATGGAGACAATTAGAAGTTTAAAAACAAGAAAAAAATTTGGTTTGCTTATCAATATTGTTATACCTGCAAAATGGTATGCGTGTTGCATCTGGTGAACGGCTAAAGGACTTTTAGAAAACATTTAGCAATTTAAGATTCACGAATAGATTTATTCTCTTCTCTGATGCCGAGAATTAATAACCGATAATAAAAGTTTTGATTAGCCATAAAAATTGTAGCA
This sequence comes from Panulirus argus, assembly GCA_038088735.1. Lineage (NCBI taxonomy): Eukaryota > Metazoa > Arthropoda > Malacostraca > Decapoda > Palinuridae > Panulirus > Panulirus argus. The sequence goes on along the minus strand of JAYMFT010122581.1, from coordinate 3,759 downwards.
GGGATTGTGATCCATAACTGATAATTTGGCCGAATGCGACCAATAACTGCGGAGACACCATAAAAGTTAATTAGAAATTTGCTTCTGATGGTCCTCATCTCTGCAAATATCTATACAAAGTGAAAATACTAATGTTAGATTTATAAGCAAAGCATAACTGATTTACGTTAACCGAGACGCACCGGTAAACACAGAGGTGATTATTGATAATACTTTCAGTAATTTTGATCTTTAGATAGCTTTTAAAAGTGGAATTCAAAGCCTAATACTTATTTCTGTTGTGAGGAGGCCGTGCCAAAAATGCCTTTTGATCATGGTGGCACAAAAAGTATTCATATTCTTCTGTTTAAAACGTAATAAATTAACGCAAATTACTCATGTAAATTTTCTCTCATTATTTTCTGTCTTTCTCCTCCTTTATTATCCTGTTCACACACTCTCTCTCTCCTCCTGTTCCCTATTTCTTTTTGCTCTTAATGTTACAGACGGTCCTCGTACCCTGTCGACGGGCTACTCATATCATTCAATCTCACCAACACGGAACTTAGTTGGAGCTGACTAAGGCTGCCTCATTTCCACACAGAGAGATCTTCTTTCTGTAGAAACGTACATTCAACTAGACATCCCGCGCCCGCAACCCAGCTTAAAACATTGGGTAGTTAACTCTTGAGCCTTAAAGAACACGTCATGTGCACCCCAAGGAACGCCATATCGTTCTGTACCGCATCTCCCGTATGACCTTTGATGGAGGAGGTTTGATTTATCACCGTCACCACGAACACCAACTCCGTAACCTGTTCCCAGGCTATACGCTCCTCACCTTGCCGGAGAAGGAGTGCGAAGAAAATTAAAGCATACACAAGGAAGAATCACAACTCCTTTATGTGCTGCAGTCACCTAATGTTATCAAACCAGAAGACTGGTCTTCAGTGCGCGCAGACGAATGTACCATTGAACCTCCAATCTACTCTACATCATCAAAAGAGAACTATACGTCAGAATTGGACATAATCTACTTCTTACGTATGTCCATATCTCAGTGATGATAAAAAGAGATGAGCATACATCATCGCATGAATACATCCATCGCTAACATAGTTTTCGTATATATGTCTCATCAATCTCCGCTCGCCCGGGTGTTCGGCCATCCCGTGCATGAGGTATTGCAATAGACCTTGTTAACGTTATATCTCTTCATCCGGGGAAAAATATACGAGAATTTGATAGTCAGGTATTAATTATATCCTCAATTCTCTGCTTGTGCTCGTATTTGTGAAGCATTTAACTTTTACATTTCTGCAAAACGAAATGGTCGAAAAAATGCCTCGAATTGATTCAAACAAGAATGCAGTCGAAGGTATTGGGGCTTAACTTTCAAATGTACCGACACACATGTAGATAGCAGGTGTATTAGTTACGATTAAGAGTATATCTAAATTCATTGTGTCATTGTTCAGTTATTCATAAGAGAAGTAGGACATTTTTAGATCAACTTTCAGCTGCTTATTCTCAAAACGGCATAAGAAGACACTGCCGTTTTTAGAACATTGACCTTAGGAATTAATAAGGAAAAGAAATACTCTCTTGTAAGAATAGAGAGAGAAAAAAAAAAGAATACATCTGATGAATACCAGCTGTTTATTGTTTATTCGTATATGTGAGGCTGTATCACCATCAGTTGATGGAACAGCTGGCGTCAGAGAACTCACTTCAGAGGAGTCCATCCTGTCTCTCCCACTGAGTGCCGCGCAGCCCTGGTGCTCCTGGAAAAGGGGGTCGCGGTGTAACACCAGAACCGTGTCAGAAAGGGGTTCGCGGGTTATATAAATGATGGTTAATATAATGTTATTTAGAAAGAGAACAAAAAAATGTTTGCTTCTCAGACAACATCGCAGGTGTAAAAACGTCGCCGTTGGGACGATTTTATTAACTGCAGACAATAAATTATGACGCGCGTCTTTAAATTTCTTCCCAGTGTCAAGAGAGTTAACAAAAGAGCATCACAACAACACAGATCAATAAAGTGTCAGTATGGCGTCGGTGATCCGATATTCCGTAAGTACAGGAACAACGAACACTCTGCCTTGGACAATATTTAAAGTTTCAGTTTGTGCAACTGTTTACGATATGAGTAAAAACGATCTGCTGGAAGATATAGATGTCGTTGAAGGCGTTTTTAGATGATAAAACCAGCAGTCCCTTCACAGAATGAATAACCCGATAATATGACGGTGTTTTTAAAGGGACTGAAGTGCCAGAAATCTCTGTTTTATTGGTGTAGGTCCAAACCCAGAGATATTAAGATTTTTTTTTTTTTTAATATAGAATAGGAAATTGTAATGCCAATCTTACGTACCTTTTTTTTTTTTTTTAAATCTGGTTATCTGTGAACCAGACATTTTCTCTTATTTACATGGCCTAAATTTAGCCCATTGATTTTGTAATTACGATCATATCTCATTTACTGAGCTACACACTGTATAATGAGCTGATGATTGGACTGTGTATTATCATGTCACATTTTCTCTACTTATTATGAAAGCCTAATTCCAGGAAGGTCTGATTCCCTAGGGGTACCCTTACTATCCTGCTACTATCCTGTGCTATCCTGCCACCCTGTGATACCATATTACCCTGTCCTACCCTGCTACCCTGTACTATCCTACTACCTTGTATTGCCCTACTGCCCATTACTGCTCTTCCGTCCTATGTTATCCTACTACCCTGAACAATGTTTCTACCCTGTACCCTCCTTCTGCCTTGTCTTAATATCCCACTACCGTGTACTATCCTACTATCGTGTTCTACCCTGTACTACCCTGCTACTCTGTGCTACACTACAACCCTGCACCATCCTGCTACCCTGCCACTCTGGTATGCAAAACGCCGAGTGTAGTCGGCGGGTTCTGTGAAACTCGAGCCCCCACTGAGGAACAGTATATTGTCCGTTTGCGTTTGTTTATATGTGTGCGACGGCATATTGTATGATTCGTATATCTGTTGGTGCTGATGCATGGTATCACAATCATGGCATTGTAATGCACATGTAATAGTTTTGACTGCATGGCTTCTGTAACAGCCTGATTGTAATTGGAACATTTGATGATAAAAGACTATTAATCTAATTCATTTTATGATGAACTATCTGCAAATTTTGCCTTTTTCCGCGTAATTCCTGGCAAAATATGAATGTCAGATTCGAATCATTTTTTTCTTTCTGCAATTGCAAACTTTTCGTTTAAACTAAACTAGACGATGATGTGGGCGTCGGACACACCTAGAGCAGTGACGATCTTAACCGTATTAACTGTGACGCTGCCAAGGTACACATATACCAGTCTATTTGCTCCATCATACTGTTGGTGGTGTCACCTGGGAGAGAGGAGGTAGGCGTGGCCTGTGATGTATTAGACTGTGGGTGGAAGTTATAGACAAGTGTGTGTGTGTGTGTGTGTGTGTGTGTGTGTGTGTGTGTGTGTGTGTACCAGGAAAGATGACTTGTGCATGTGTATATAGAACAAATACTGCATTCAGGTAACGTAAACACATTTTCTATTCGAGACCTATCGAGAGTGACTTAGATGTAATTAGGCAAATTTACCATATTCAATTAAGTATTTGTTTTCCGTGAAAAAAAGAGAAAGTATTTTATATTTTATTCAAAATCAAAAAGCTTGGTAAGATACCAAGGATTAATATATATATATATATATATATATATATATATATATATATATATATATATATATATATATATAT